>JASANG010001652.1:0-44618 GCA_030248215.1 Enoplolaimus lenunculus
TTTCTTTACGGTTGTTGTAACCTCTCCAGGTTCCGTCGTTTCCTTGCTTGCGCTTGTCAGTTCAGATTCCAATTCAGTTTCAATTGATGCTGAAGTTTCTTGCTCTGTTGTAACTTCCGGTGTAAGAGATGGTTCGGTTTCGCGATTAGTAGTAGTTGGAACTTCTGCAGTTTCAGTAGAAACGTCAGTTGAAATTACATACATTGTTTTATCCGTTACGATTCCAGGACTAGTTGTTTCAACTTTCTTTACGGTTGTTGTAACCTCTTCAGGTTCCGTTGTTTCCTTGCTTGCGATGGTCAGTTCAGATTCAAATTTAGTTTCAATTGATGCTGAAGTTTCTTGCTCTGTTGTAACATCCGGTGTAACAGATGGTTCGGTTTCGCGACCAGTAGTAGTTGGAACTTCTGCAGTCTCAGTAGACACGTCAGTTGAAATTACATACATTGTTGTATCCGTTACGATTCCAGGACTAGTTGTTTCAACTTTCTTTACGGTTGTTGTAACCTCTTCAGATTCCGTTGTTTCTTTGATTGCGCTTGTCAATTCAGATTCATATTCAGCTTTAATTGATGCTGAAGTTCCTTGCTCTGTTGTAACATCCGGTGTAACAAATGGTTTAGTTTCGCCATCAGTAGTAGTTGGAACTTCTGCAGTTTCAATAGAAACATCGGTTAAAATTACGTATCCTGTTGTATCCGTTACGATTCCAGGACTAGTTGTTTCAAGTTTCTTTACGGTCGTTGCAACCTCTTCAGGTTCCGTTGTTTTCTTGCTTGCGCTTGTCAGCTCAGATTTAGTTTCAATTGATGCTGAAGTTTCTTGCTCTGTTGTAACATCCGGTGTAACAGATGGTTCGGTTTCGCGACCAGTAGTAGTTGGAACTTCTGCAGTTTCAGTAGAAACGTCAGTTGAAATTACATACCTTGTTGTATCCGTTACGATTCCAGGACTAGTTGTTTCAACTTTCTTTACAGTTGTTGTAGCCTCTTCAGGTTCCGTTGTTTCCTTGCTTGCGCTTGTCAGTTCAGATTCAAATTCAGTTTCCATCGATGCTGAAATTACATGTTGTGTAGTAGCTACCGGCGTAAGAACTGTACGACCAGTTGTCGTTGTAACTTCTGTTGCTGGCACATTAGTTATTGTTCCCCTCGTATGTGTCTTTTTGTTTATTGTGGTTGTTAGCAGTATCCCTGTTGTTGACAGCTTTTCTTTTTCACCATAGCAAATATCGCTTCTTATTCTCTCGTAAAAAGCAGGTTCAGTTAATCTGGTAAAGTCAGTTATCATTCGCACACGCTGTGGTGTTTCCGCAGTTTTTACAAGTTGGTATCTTCTCGCACTTCCAACACCTACTGCCCAAAACGTTGCGCCCTATAAATAGTTTACAGTTTCAATAGGCGAAAAACCCCTTGTTCTCATAGATCTGTTATATGTACAACTGACGAACACGAGCATTGACAATGTTTTATCAACATAGGATTTTGCTTTCTCATGGTAACTCATAGAAGTATTCAGTTTGAATTTGTTGGCAAAAGCCAAATTGCAATGTGTTTTGGCGCGCGATGTCACGTCTATTGAATGTTTCAAATCCAAAAACAGTCATGGCCTGAAAAATTCCTACATATTTGTTTGCTTACACCAAGTAACCCTTTCTCGAGCACTTGTACTAACGCTTACAATTTTGATATCGCTAGCTTACTAACCAGAAAGGCTGAGAGATAAAACAATGTGGTAGCATATACTTACAAGATCTCTTATTTGTTTTGCTACGTTTCACCCAAAGAGTTGCACACTCTTGTATCATGCATTTTGTATCATGCGGAACCCAAAGATTTGCACACTCTTGTATTATGCACTCTTGGTATCGCTAATATCATGAATCAGGTGAATCGGAAAAGTTTAACAGGATAATAACATTTACACTTACAAGGTCTCTAATTTGTTTTGCTATTTTTGGTGGCGATGCTGAATACCAGTCATGCGCTGCCCCATCAGTCAGTAAGAATGTTAACAGTTGTCTGTTTGTATCGATTGCTGTTTTGAGGTATTCGAATCCAGCAGACAAAGCGGCTCCGGTATAGGTTGCAGGCCCTTTCATATACTTCACCGCTGATATGAGATCTTAAACATAAAAATTTTAACTACTTGCTACGCACTTGCTTCATTGCTCGCTGCAAATGGAGAGTTTCGGTCTTAGCAAATTTACTGGCAACACCCTCAGAAAATCAAAATAACCAAATTACACACGATTTTGCGCAGAAATTAGGGTTTGCAATGATCGTAGCTGCGTACACTATATAATTTGACACATTGTGCTCTAAGGCCGCTACTGTGGGGAATATGTATGCTGGATCTAAAACAGATGTGAATTGTAATCATTAAGCTTCAACGAAGTTAATGCGAATAGGTGAAAATAGGAGCATCCGGAAGCAGCTGAATAACAGTGGATGTTAAGATTTCATAGCAAGCATGACGTTTTTTCTAATTTATACCAATGCAACCATCAGTATGACATTGGTGCATTATTTCAAATGCTTCTATTTCATTCAAGTGTACGCATTTTTGTTTCTAGTAGCAGATTTTTGGACCTAAAATATGGCCAGTCCAAGCACAGAAGGCAATCAACGAAGTATACCAGCCGCTTTGTGACGTGCCAGCATAATGCAAGGTTCAGGTTGCAACTAGAGCAACCGTGAACGTTTCATTTTGAAACATTTTTGTTTTAGGCGGCTTCTTTGCAATGATTGAAAATACTTGTTTTTTATTCATTTATAGATAATTAATATTAAACTTAAAATAAAAAAAATTGATTGAAGTTACATAGCTACTTGACCGCGTGACGTTATTGGTAAATACCATATTTCGACAGATTCGACAAGGGAGTAGTTTTTTGTTCCGTAATTCAGACTTCATTGAACGTATACAGTCACAATTTAAAATGAAGTTGTTTTATTACCGGGGTTAACTTTCAAACCAGTTTGAGTCGTGCGTTAAGTTACCTGGTTTATAGTAACTGGTCAAACTTGGTGGTTCTATTTTGGAACGTTGACTTCTTCAGTTTATATCAAATTGTTAGCGCGCCTGTTTCGGAGCAACCTTGGTTGTATGTAGCCGTGAACTTATTTGTTTTTCAAAAATTTTAGGAATTGCGATGGCTATGTTGTGTTTCACAATTCAAGAAGGTATGGATATGATTTTGGAATTGAGGAACGACGAAGAAGAGCCCGAAAAATTGTTGTTATATGACCAAAAAACGTCGCCAATGAAGAAAACGATGACAACGATATGGTCGACATTGAAGGAAATTTTGCTGATGTAACAGATGTGGCAGAGATTCATACAGGATGTCAGGTTGAAGATGAAAGCGACGTGAAAGAAGCTGAAAAACCTGCTGGTAATAGTGGTAAAAGCATGCGAGGTAAGATTACATCGCAAACGGTAAAATAGTCAAAGTCTAATCTAACGTTGCTGGAGAAAGAATAGTCCGACCCAGATACGTTGGAAAATACTTCACCTGAGCAGGCTTGTATGAACCCTTATGACTTGTTTTGTTACTTTCTTGATAAAAAAAACACAGTGTATAATTCGACGTCAATACGAAGATCTGTGACATAAATGCTGGTATAACGACAAAATTGAATGCCATACGACAATGGTTTACGCACAAATGATTTCAAGTACTCGTTAAGGAGCCGTAAGCCATATGATACGATGGGACGTTTATGATGCCATGGCACATCTGTGGGAAGATAATTAAATATACCAAAATTTTGTAAAATGTCAAATGATATCATGCAGGACAACGAAATTTGTGCATATGCTAACGGTACGGAAAACGTAATTGTAAGTGATTTTGAATATTGAAATAGCAACGAAGTGATTTTGAACATTGAAATAGCTTCCAAGCTTTCGTTTCGGTCGTATGATACTGACAGACAATATGATTAATATCACATGGTCTTTTATTAATTTGTTATTGGGTTAGAATGTAGATAAGATATTAACATTGTGGCATTCAGGAAAAAATATAGAATACTAAAATTCGATAACTGTAAAATTTATATTATGTAATTATGCTGGTTTCAATCTCGAAATATTATCTTTAAAATCACAATTTCACTTACTTGAGATGTCTGCTATCGAGCGACTGCCATCAAACGTAAATTCCCACCGATACGATTTTCCATACTGCAACAACGCCACCCGTGAACCTTCAGGAAAGAACGACACCAAATGTTGAAGAAACTGTTTGACCTGCCGGAAATTCCGTGAACCAATGCTTAATGATCCGTCAATCACAAGGAATACATCGAGTGGATCAATGTCGCATTGTGTTGCAATTAGCGGTTTGGTTGTTGTTGGAGATACTGGGATTGTCTCAGTCCATAAAGTGCGACTTGTTGAGTCTTCTGATGGAAGCGGCTCTTCGGTTGTTATTAGCGCTGGTCCAGTGGAAGAATGTTTTCCAGTTAAAGTCTGTGACTGCGATGGACTTGTGGATTGAGTTACTGTAGCGGTTTGTATTGTTACCGAATTTGGTTCTGTTAGTATTGCAGTTGGCATATTAGTAATTGTTTTAGTTGTTTTTCCCGTTCTCATTGTTGTTGTTGGTACTGTTGTTGTTGTAGTTATTACTGTTGTTGTTGTTGCTGTTGTTGTTGTTGTTGTTGTTGCTGTTGTTGTTGTTGTTGTTGTTGCTGTGGTTGTCGTTGTTGTTGTTCTTGGCATTATCACTGTTGACAACTTTTCTTTTTCACCATAACAAATATCACTTCTCAACCGCTCGTAAACGTCAGCTTCAGCCAAGCTGTTGAAATTCGTGATCATTCGTACACGTTTAGGCGTCCCAGCTGTCTGAACAAGCTGATATCGTTTTGCCTTTCCAATACCGACTGCCCAAAATGTTGTACCCTACAAAACGAAAGATTTGTTAGCAATTACCCGTTGTAATAAATATATATTTACTATGTTTTGAAATCAAGAATTTAACCAGTCGGGCCAGATAACTATTCGTCTAAGCGAAAACTAGGCCCATATTCTCAAATGTATATAGCAACTATCATAAGCTCTCTAACTACAGCAAATGTTGAGCTCAAAAATAGTACAGCAGTAGAGCAAATCATATAGAAAAAAACAGCTGAATTTTGAGCCTCATCATTCATTGGTTCGAACGTTACAAAACCTATGACCAAATGGTAATAAGCGCTGCACACATTTAAAAATAAGGGCATAGTTTCTGATCTTTAATATGTTTTTTGCAAAAAAGTTTTAGGTTGAGTATCTAAATATACTGAATATGTCATATGTCATCCCACACAGTATTAAGTTTAACAAAAACGCAACTGAAAGCTAAGCATCCGTAAACCCTAAGCATATCTTAATATCGCCAAGAGTGGATGATGCATACTTCAACAAAAGTATGCAACTGGGTACATTCTGGGTAGAAAAGAATGTACCCGGCACGCGCTGCGTTTCTGGCCTGCCCTCCTTTTTAGAGGGGACGGGTGTACAACCTATGCGAACCATGCCACTTTATGTATCCGGCAACAAAAATGATCCGCTTATAATTTAATTTAGGGTTATTGTATGTGACAGCGACCCCTCCTCTAAACAAGGCGAGGGGTCGGTCAAAAACGCAACGCCCGGTGGTACGTTTTGTATCATACGGAAACCAAAGAGTTGCACACTCTTGTATCGTGCATTTTGTATCACACGGAACCCAAAGAGTTGCACACTCTTGTATCATGCATTTTGTATCATGCGGAACCCAAAGTTGCACACTCTTGTATCATGCATTTTGTATCATGCGGAACCCAAAGAGTTGCACACTCTTGTATCATGCATTTTGTATCACGCGGAACCCAAAGAGTTGCACACTCTTGTATCATGCGCTCTTGGTATCGCTAATATCATGAATCAGGTGAATCGGAAAGGTTTAACAGGATAGTAACATTTACACTTACGAGGTCTCTAATTTGTTTTGCTATTTTTGGTGGCGATGCTGAATACCAGTCATGCGCTGCCCCGTCAGTCAGTAAGAATGTTAACAGTTGTCTGTTTGAATCGATTGCAGATTTGACGTATTCGAATCCAGCAGACAAAGCGGCTCCGGTATAGGTTGCAGGCCCTTTCATATACTTCACCGCTGATATGAGATCTTAAATAACAAAAATTTAAATGGAACGCAAACTTGGAACAATTTTTGTTTACATTAATAAGTGACTCTGGTCAAAACGTAATGCTTGCAACCGCGTGACTGTTTCACTAAAGTGGAGCTTACATAAACAAACAGTAAAGGAAATTGAAAATTTCGCAGTCTGATGGGCACATTTCTTCGAATGATCAATATCATGAAACAAAAATGGGTCAATAAATGTGCCCTAGTGTAGTTGAGGGCCGAAATAGCAGTATAAGAGCATTTCTAATGCGGGGTTCACGTTATAACTGGGGCAACCCGGAACACGTTTTGTCTCTATGACAATAGCTGGTATTAACATTTTGTCTGCACATTATCAGATTCAAAAAATTTGAATTGTCTGTAATTTTGAAGTGACATCTACTGTTTGTACTGCACTATCATATAATATTCCAAATATTGTCTGTCAGTCTGATATCATGTATTTGAAAATGTCTGCAAATTTAGTTTTAAATTATCTAACTTTTTACTGTTTTATTAGCTCGCACAAATTCCGTTGTCCTGCATAATATATGATATTTAGTAGAATTTTGCAATATCGTATGATATTCGCATAAATGTCACGCAGTGTCATATGACAAATGGCTTTTTGTATACAGTGATCGCTTCACGGTGTATTAACATTTTGTCTACACAACCGCTATTCAGATCAGAATATTATATGATGACGTCGAATCATCTTGGACGAAACTTTTTCCAATCTGCTCCAATTATAACGTGAACCCAGCATAAGCGTGAGCCTAACCGCAAGAATAGCTGTATACAAGTCTAGCGCAATCGTGAGAATGAGCTCATACCTAATCCTAAGCCTAAGCCTAAGCAAAAAAATTAGTCTATAGCTTAAACTCTATTGCAGGCACCCACAAAAACGTTTCTCCCCAGATCATTAAATGGGCTCAAAATTGAATATCCACTTTGCTAAAAGAAGCCATCTAAATAGCTTTTGAATAGCATAATCTGCATCGATTGCAACTATCCGTTGAATTAAACGTTTGTCTTGTATCAAAAGCTTGAGCGATAATGCAAATTTATACATTAAGAATGAAACTTTCAAAACTTAAGTACGCTTCAAAGTTTCGCATTCAATTTTATTTGGTTCTCTAGTCATTTATGCGCTACAATTAGAGATAATTGACATTTATGGACTCTAATTAGGGCTTAGGCACTCTATCCGCTTACGTACTCCTATTAGGGATACGGACTCCTATTGATTGCGACTCAAAACGGATGCCTTTTTAGTACACCCCTTATTACCCCCACTATTCGGGTCCCTACCGTTAAAGTCGGCTATAGCCATAATTGACAGGTTGTGGCAATGGAATTCAGCAAAAGTCATAAAACAAAATTTCGATAATTGACAATTTTAGTTTATGCAATACCGATGAATTGACTAATCAACATAGAGAACGAATTAGTCATTTGTGGTTATTTCTGAGTTAATATCAGGAAACATCAACTCGCTCTGAGCTGATTTTTAATCCCGCGTGAGTCAATTAATTAACTTTAGAAATTTGAGTTCTGAAAGAACTAATTCAGTGCTCAGGCTTCTGTGTGGATTCAACTCATTTCAAGTTAAAACCAACTCATTGGAATATACAGTGAAATGTCAACTTCTAATCTGGCTGAAAATCAGAAACTTACTTGAGATGTCTGCTATCGAGCGACTGCCGTCGAATGTAAATTCCCACCGATACGATTTTCCATACTGCAACAACGCCACCCGTGAACCTTCAGGAAAGAACGACACCAAATGTTGAAGAAACTGTTTGACCTGCCGGAAATTCCGTGAACCAATGCTTAATGATCCGTCAATCACAAGGAATATATCGAGTGGATCAATGTCGCATTGTGTTGCAATTAGCGGTTTGGTTGCTGTTGGAGATACTGGGATTGTCTCAGTCCATAAAGCGCGACTTGTTGAGTCTTCTGATGGAAGCGGCTCTTCGGTTGTTATTAGCGCTGGTGCAGTGGAAGAATGTTTTCCAGTTAAAGTCTGTGACTGCGTTGGACTTTTGGATTGAGTTACTGTACCGGTTTGCATTGCGACTGAAGTCGTTTGCTGTGAAGGTTTCGTTGTATCAGATTTGATTCTAGTCGCAGTATCACTTGTTGTCTTGGCAATCGTTGTTCGTGTTGTTGTTGTTGTTGTCGTCGTTGTCGTTGTCGTCGTCGTCGTCGTTGTTGTTGTTGTTGTTGTTGTTGTCGTTGTCGTCGTCGTCGTCGTCGTCGTTGTTGTTGTTGTTGTCGTCGTTGTTGTTGTTGTAGTCGTCGTTGTTGTTGTCGTCGTTGTCGTTGTCGTCGTTGTTGTCGTTGTTGTTGTCGTTGTTGTTGTCGTTGTTGTCGTCGTTGTCGTTGTCGTCGTTGTCGTTGTTGTTGTTGTCGTCGTTGTTGTTGTTGTTGTCGTTGTTGTCGTTGTTGTTGTTGTTGTTGTCGTCGTTGTTGTTGTCGTCGTCGTTGTTGTTGTTGGCTTCGTTGCGGCCGTTGTAAATACATATTTTAGCGTTGTAGTTGTACTAGCAGCTGTTGTTGTCGATGTTTGTGTCGTTGGCTTTGGAGGTACTATTTCAAAACAGTTGTCGTCAGGTTCAACTGTAGTAGGAAGCGTAAGTGGCGACAGTGTTGTCACAGCTAAAAATACAGCAATAACTTGAAGGCGTTGTGTAAATTTTCTATATGGCACAAAGCATCAGACGAGAGATGATTATTTTTAAAATATTTAAATTAACCTAACATATATGCGCAGTGTAAAATTTCCACAAGACGTGACAGCCCCCTCCGACTCGAGCGTCAAGCTCCTAGAGCTCAGTGGTCATCGTAAACGCCTCCCACCCGAGAGACTAGGGATCGAATCTTACCTTGAAAACGCATTTCATATGAAATTAAAAATATTCATGTGAGAAAGGGTTAACGGAAAAATTCTCAGTATCTTTAAAAATGCGGCCGTGTTATGTAACCATTTTAAGAAGTGATAATATCAACGGTTTATGGAGTATGCGCTACGAGTTCAACTGAACTGTGAATATTTGTTTAAATTTTGTGGTAAAAGTATACCTGATAAAGTAATAATTTTGGTACAAATTTGAAAACTTTCTTACGTCAAAAAATTTGTTTCTTTATAAATTTCAGTTTCCAAGTCACGGGGTTTAGTTTGATCTGTTAACTTTGAGTATAAGTAAGCCTAAGCATAAGGATTTTTGCTAAGATAAAAAACGATGTGTTTTTCTTAAAGTTCATACATGACTCATAGTTACTGGTTCAGGTTTGGATTATGTTTGTGCTTAGCCTTAACTTTAGGTTCGGCTTAGGCTTCGACTTTGGGGTTTTAGGCTTAGGCTTCGTAGGCAGGATCCTATGGTCAATATAAGCTTAAAAGCTATAAAACTAAACGTATTATTAAATACATGAGACATTGCGTTATACTTTACTGTGCCTAACGCTGCCGCGCGTCGTCGCACATCGCCGCACGCCTGTGGCAAACTTTTTACTTGGAATGTTTAATAAATAATTTTATCATGGCGTCCAGCGGCGCTCCACGACGTCCGGCGGCGTTCCACGGCGTCCGGCGGCGCTTGGCGGCGTCCAGTGGCGCACGGCGGCGTCCGGCGGGTGCGCGGCGGCATCCGTGACGCCACGGCGAGTATAGCGCAACCCTTACACTGTTTCGTTTGAATATCTGTACAAACAGCGGAACCAAACCCTTTCACAAAATAGTCTTTCCCGAGCATCGAATAGTCGGTGACTGTTTTGACTCGCGTCTTTGCACCAGCAATTTCTTGCAATTCCTGCAGTTTGAATTTCGATCCAACACCCAGTGACCATGTGATCGCACCCTGGAAACGTATTATTCGTTTTAAATTCAGCATTGAAATTTCAACTGAACGTTGAATTTTTGTAAAATCAATTTTTAATTCAGCTTAAATTCTAAGGTCGACTAAAACGGGAACAGCGTAAATTGAGGTCTGAACCACAAGCAATGCTTACATTTTACTTGCTCATGTCAAAGTGAACAACTCTGTGGCCTCGTTGGATATGAAAACGTTTTGGATCGCACTTGTAGGAAGACATTTAGTCTATTGAGTGCCTCCCACAGTTACCGAGAATTCGGCAAAACAACGACTTGTTTAATGATATGCCTCACGTAAAATAGCTAATATGGCCGACACACGTGTTTCAGGTTAGCGAGCACGAATTGCTCTTACTCAACCCGAACCAATGTTACGGGTAAAAATAAACGACTGATCCGTCGAGTTAGACTTATTGAGCTTACCCTAGTCAAATTTTGCCACCCGCCATATAAATGGCCCCGTTTTTAAAATATGGATAACAGGTCATTCACACTCTGGGACACCTGTAATGCTGGATGATGGATTATCTCGGTAACAATGGCGGATCCAGAAATTTCTGACGGTGGGCGCGTACTGGCAAAAGATGTGAAACGCAATTTTTATTGTATGCTATATATGTGCCTATATTATGAGCTGGAAAAATAGCTAGGTAGGGACCTTAACATTTTATTACAAAAAATTTTTGATGGGGGCATCCGCCCTCCCTCGTGTATCCGCCAGTGTTTTCTAAGCCTAAATCTGATTTAAAAACCAAAACTTTCTAAATATTACAAATTTATTTTACCATTTCACGCATCAACATTGCGGATTTTTTCGGACTCTTTGATACCCAGTCTACAGTTCGACCGTCCGTAATCAAAACTACAACTGCATTTTGGGGATTCGCCATGGCTTTAACCGCATTCAACACCAACAGCATTGCTTTTCCGGTACGAGTAGAACTTCCGGAGAAGTATTTAATATTTTCAATGGCATCTGTATAACAAATAGGCTTCAATAAACAAACAATGAGTGTAACCTTCAACTGAAAGTTCTTCGCTTAAATGTGTGAAGCACACGGTGTAACCGGATATCCGGTTCCGGTAAAAATTGGTGTCCGTTTCCGTTATGTTTACTATCCGTTTACACAGTGGTGTAGCATTTATCACCTGTTTTTTATGAGCGTTGTAATTTACAACCTAAAGAATGCTGAGATATTAGCGCACTTCTGTGCACATTTTTCACGACAGAACATACTACAGTTTACATTTTTGAAAACATTTTTTTACTTGGCAACAGGTGAAAGCACGCGCTTGTATTTCACAAGAGCAAGTTTTTGCCGCGAGAACTTGCAGCTGCAACTTGCACTTGCAAGTTTTGTCCAAAATACCGTTCGAAAAACTTGCAGCTGCACATAATTCATTAAAAATCATAGCTAGAAATTTAGTTCACATGTTTGAATAACCATGCAAATTCGCGGAATTTTTTTGCAGCCGCTTTCTCATTAGCTGGTAAAAATAATGCAAGTTCTGTGTGCAATTTGTAGCTGCCAGTTCTCGCAGCAAAAACTTGCACGCGTGAATAGGGCTTTATACGAAAAAGCGTTTCGAAAGATGCTGTTTGAACGACGAAAAATGTGTCTAAAATAGCATTTTGTTTTTGACACAATTTCTCAGAGCAACTTAAACAAATTTTATTGTTCGAAAATTAATAATTTTGATACAAATTAAGTCCCATGTACAGAACAGGGCCGAATCGTCTTCCGGAGGGGCTGTAGTTTAAGCTTTAGATTATTTTTGCTTTGGCTTAGGCTTAGGCTTAGGCTTAGGCTTAGGCTTAGGCTTAGACTTAGGCTTAGGAATAGACTCATCCATACGCTTAGACTTAGGCTTAGGCTTAGGCTTAGGCTTAGGAATATGCTTATACTTCTGTTCCGGCCCTGTTCTATACATAGGCCCAATTTAAAGTTGAGTTCAAATTTTTTGAACCGATCAAAAAATAATTAAAGTACAAAAAGGAAACCGAATCCAACTTACCGTGATACGCTTTAAGCGTTGAATATTGATCGCTGGTAATTTCGAATTTTGCATCTTTTGAAAACTGAACAACGTTGACTTTTGACAGTTCTGGAACGACATCAATTAACGCTTGCAGAAACGTTAATGTGTGATTGAATCCAGATTGTTTTACCGATAACGAGCCATCAATAACGAAAAATAATTCCACCGGGTCGATTTGGCATTTACCTGCAAATAAAAATGTTAAATACTGAGGCGGTCTGTTTTGTACGAAACTGTCATTCGATTTCTTAACAAATGACTCGGTGCAATCCAGCATGTTGAACTGCATTACGTCTGTGTAATATGCATTAATTATTAATTACCGGTAGAACATTTGCATTCTATCAAATTTACGGCCCATGTATATAACAGTGCCGGATCGTTTTCCGGAGGGGCTATAATAGAGTCAGTTTAAGGTTTAGACTAATTTTTTTGCTTAGGCTTAGGCTTACGCTTAGACTTAGGAATATGCTTACACTACTGTTCCGGCCCTGTTCTATACATGGGCAAAATTTACAATAGAAAAATCATAGCAACTCTACACAGTGCACTGTTGCTCAATTACGTTTTGCCAACTACTTTGGGAAACAAGACGCGAGTTAATGTTGAACTAGTAAACGTAGTTGCACGCATGTGTAAAGCTTAAATGTGCCGGCATTTTGAGTGTCGGCCCATGTAAAGATGAGGAGTTGATCGTTTTTCTGTGAGACTAGAATATAGTAACCTTAAGTTTTAGATTAATTTCTTTGCTTGGCTTAAGCTTAGGCTTAAGCTTAGGATTATGAATAAACTCATTCTTACCCTTAGGCTTAGGCTTAAACTTAGGCTTAGGTTTAGGAATATGCTTATAATACTGTTCCGCTCTTAGCACATAAATTTCCGTATTTGCAACAGCAGATCCAGAATGTTTTTTTGCGACAAAAACTGCTTCAAATTACTTTCTTAATTTGATAATTAATTAATTAATTGAGTTTAATGCACATTTGTCAAAATCACTTCTATGTGGTTTTCAAAAGCGTCAAAGCCAAAGTTTATTGTTTCACAGTCGTATCTGTTGCGGATAAGCAGATAATAACACAAACTGTGAAAATAAGCGACCTTATGCTGTCACAAAACCAATTTACAAAGAGTATTTGATGCGTAGAAAACTATTCTGACAGTTTCAAAGCTGAACCTGTCACTTCTCTCGGATTTTGGATCGATAGTCGTCCATGGCGGATCATAGAAATTGGCTGTTGAAAAATATGATTGAAAAGTTTCGGTTGATGGCCAACTAGAAAATATATATTAAACTTTTACAAGTCAACATTTACTTTGTTTAATTTTCTCATTTGAACAAATATTTGTCGTCAAATCGGTTGCAAACTGCGCGTCGAGACCATCAAAATTACTGGCAATTTTCACCATCGACGGATCTCCGGTGATTTTGTTCAATTGATTCACGTCTGCTTTGCCAACTCCAACCGCCCAGATGGTTGCGCCCTGAAATACTCGCACAAAATTAAGCATTAAAATTGAAATATCTTCGCGAACAATTGCAACTTTGTGGCGGTCACTCATTGAAGTACAAATGTATAGAACAGATACGGAACAGTAGTGTAAGCTTATTCCTAAGCCTAAGCCTATTCCTAAGCCTAAGTCTAATCCAATTTGTAAGCCTAAGTGTAAGCCTAAGGGTAAGCATAAGTTTATACCTAAACCTAAGCCTAAACCTGAGGATAAGCAAAAAATAGTCGAAAGCTTAAGCTATTTGCTCAATTCCAATCCCACTGAGAAACGTTCCGCCCGTAATCTCCACTTGGCCGACCACGTAATAAATGGCGCATTAGTAGTTTGTTTTAGAGCATGCGAGCAGAGCTAAACACATTTTAAGTAGGTATAAGGGGGTTTCACATCATAGAAGCGAGACTGACAGCTTTTTCAAAAGGGCCGAGTCTACTGATTTCACTCTGGCTCCGGATTCAAAAGCTGTTAAATCAAGGAGGCTGCTTGTTAGCCATACATCAGTTGCGAATCCAGAAATTTCTGACATCGACGAAAAAATTAGCGAGCAAAGCGAACGAGAAGTCAAACGCAATTTTAGTACTAAATCTTACTACAAAATTTTAGTTTTGATTCCTGTTGAGAAGAGTTAGAGCAAGAGTGGTCCACCCCGTGGATTCAGCAGTATCAGACAGTACCAGTTCTCTCATTAGAATAGACTTTTTCGGTGGTGATTGAGAGTACCAATCGGATACGCGGCCGTCTGTCAACAGAAACATTGTCACTTTTGACGGATCTTGTCGTGTTTTCAATTCTTTTAACGCGTATCCCATCGCTGCGCCAGTTTTTGTTGACACTCCTTTCATGTATTGCACTGCGTCGATTAGCGCTAAAAAATTATTCAAATTTTGCCAGGCGTAAAACATTAAACTAAAAAAATATATAAATTTCAGCAAAAAAAAACAAAATTTTAAATAAAAATAATAAACAAATTTTTAAATAAAAAATAATAAAAGCGCTATATATTTTAAATAAAAATAATAAAACAAAACTTAAAAAATAATAAAAACAAAAATCTTTAAACAACAACAATAAAAAACAAAACGTTTAAATAAAAACAAGAAAAAACAAAACGTTTGATTGAATTAAAACAATTAATAACAAATTTTTAAATAAAAACAACAAAAACGAATTTTTAAATAAAAGCAATAAAAACAAATTTTTAAATAATAATAAAAAACAAAATAAATAAAAATAAAAATTTAAAAATAAACTTATGATCAAAAATGTCAAAATTTCAAGTAAAACAATAAAATTCAGCAACGCAAAGTTTCAAACAAAAATTGAAATTAGTTATACAAATTGTAAGCTTACTACTTAGGCAATTATGATAACTTTTAGTACTTAATAGCTTTACATCGCTTCCCTACTGCCAATCAGTAAATTTAAATGAGCCTTTTAATTGGGTCGTTTGTGTCTAATGCACTGCAAAAAAATGGTGAGTCAAATTGACTTTCCCCGAAATTTTCTATATGGGACTACAAAAACTGAGTCAAATTTGATTCCGCCAGGGTCAAACGTGCTACTTTGTGAGTCGAATTTGACTCTGGTGGAGTCGAAATTGACTCAGTTTGTGTAGTGCCGCAGAGTTTATTTCGGAGAGAGTCAATTTGACTCTCCATTTTTTGCAGTGTGCACAATGGGCAAATTTGAGACACAACACACAAATGTGCAAGACAATTCGTTTGCATTTTTGCAATAAACACTAAAACATTTCGTGTTAAGGTAGTGGAATTCGAATATCTAACAATAAGTCAGACTGTTGTACACGTTATCCCAAACGCAACACTGCAAAAATGGTCAGTCAAATTGACTCTTTCCCAAAAAAGAGTTTTCCTGACAACACAAACTGATTCAAACTTAATTTGACTCTGGCGGAGTCAAATTTTGACTCAGTTTGTGTAGTAAAGAAAAGCTTATTTCGGAGAGAGTCAATTTGACTCACCATCGTTTTGCAGTGTAAAATAGCGCCGCCCTTAACCTGCGACATCGTCCATTGTTTGCGATCCGTCAGAATGAAATTCCCATTCAAATTGTTTTGCATACTGCAAAAACGACACTTTTGATTGATCCGGAAATGTCAGTACCAGCTGTTTCAAAAATTCTTTAACTTTTTGAAAATTCGCTGCCGTAATACTCAACGAGCCATCGACGATTAGTATCACTTCGAACGCTTGAACTTGACATTTTTCTATAAAAACGAAAAATTAAGGTATTTTCATAAAAAAATTAATGGAAAACATTTTTTTCCTACGCCGTTTTAATCAATATTTATGTTCACTGTGACACTGTCCAGTTTATTTCGAAGATTGTCAAATTTGCGCAAATACACTGCAAAAAATGGTGAGTCAAATTGACTCTCTCCGAAATAAGCTTTTTCGTACTACACAAACTGAGTGAAAATTCGACTCAATTTGTTTCTGGCGGAGTCGAATTTTGACTTATTTTGTGTAGTCAGGGAAAGCCTGTTTCGGAGAGACTTAATTTGACTCAACATTTTTTGCAGTGTATTAGCAATAAATATTCGATACAAAACCTAAATATTACTTGAATTGTGAATCTAAACTTTATCTTCTAAGTCGACACCTTAGTCGGGAAAAATGTAAGGGCACGTACAAACTATAATGACCTGGCTACCAAGTGCCAGCCTAACCGTGTAGCCTAAACCTAAACCTAAACCTAAGCCTATAGCCATATTATGCGTCATCCACATTAATTTGCTCCCGTAGTACGTTATAAAATGTTTCGATTTACCTATAGATCAAATTTCGTGTTTTCATTTTCCACACTGCTACCCTTTTTTCAAACCCAAGTTGGAAAAACGCGTTTTCTCCACAAGCCGGGACAAATTAATGTGGATGACGCATTATAATATACGAGCAAAGTGTACAAATTATTAAGGCGCAGTGCAACCCAGAGTCGATATAAAGGAAACCTCCTACGAGGCATGAGATGTTTTAGGTAACTTAACACCCTTAATAACAGCTCATAGTTGTCCATATATCGGCATACTTTGTTTCGTTTTTTCTTTTTCACATATTTTTGTTGTCAATTCCGTAACAAAAAAGTCATTTAATTGATCAAAATTCGTTGCAATTTTGACGTTTGCAGCGTCGCCGGCAATCGCTTGCAGTTGTTTTTGTTTGACTTTACCAACGCCAACGGACCACGTTGAAGCTCCCTGGAATCAAACGATTTTTTGTCAAATATTTTTGGCAATTTTTGACAATATATGGATAATTTTAAACAGCATGGACCAGATTATAAAATACCGTTTAGCAACCGCTACTATTGTTCATATTCTCAAATGCGTATAACACCTGTAACCAGTTTAGTGATAGGTTTTCAAACTAACGAACTCCTGCAATTGTAGATTGAAAAATTTACCCAGAGGTATGGTTAATGAAGAAAATGTTGTCAGTTTCTAAGCTTATTAGTTGCTAATTCGAAAGTCAACACGCCTTTCGCCAACTGGTAATAGGCGCAACACATTTGATCGAAGTTATTGCTAAACTGATGCAGGGTACACAATAGGGAATGGCACAGTGGTGGAAAACGGAATTCAGTTTGAAAATAAAATTCTAAACAATATTCAATCCCGGGTAATTGAGTCGTATTTGTTTGCGTAGTCAAGAATGCATTGCAGTTATTGAATAGTTGCTACACACATTTGAGAATATGGTTACAGTTTTCAAATGACAGTAGAAACTATCCCAATGTTTAGCAATTTTTAAAATCAAACGACTGTCGATTTACGATTAACGAATAGCGCTCAACTAGCGACCCTGATATGTAAAGTATTTCATATTTCAGAAACCTCAGTTTTCTGGTTCGAACGTTACAATACCTATTACTGTTCGGCGCCATACGTAGCTGGAAATCAAGCTTACAGAACACAGACCCGTAGCCAGGGTGGGTGCAGGGGGCTCAGCTTCCCAGAAAAAAATTTAGCCCCTCTAGAAAATGTTCAGCTTTACTTGTAAGCAAACGTAAACCTTTGTATGCCCTCCTAAAAAACTTTTAGCCCCGTTAGCAAGGTGAGCTGGCTCACTTGTACCAGTATAGATAATTGGAACTATAGGCGACTGGCACACGACATACACTGCAAAAAATGGTGAATTAAATTGACTCTCTCAGAAATAGACTTTTCGGGACTACACAAATTGAGTTAAAATTCGACTCCGCCAGACTCAAATTCGATTCACTGAGTTGCACGTTTGACTGTGGTGAATTCAAATTTGTCTCAGTTCGTGTAGTCCCGAAAATCCTATCTTGGAGACACTCAATTTGACTCATCATTTTTGCAGTGTACTGTCGTAGTTCGTTAACATTTGTTCCTCGCGTAAACTGAACAGAGAATATACTTTCACTGTGTCGGGTTGATCGTTATGTACAGATGTGAAATATGTATTATATTATTTTCAAATTTGAATAATTGTACTTCAGATTTTAAGAAAATTCGGTTTATTTTACATAAAATATAACAAATAAAAACAATAATTAAAAACAACGACTTTACCAAAGCACGAATTTCAGCAGCACGAACTTGAGGCTTCTGAGAGTACCAATCAGTCACTGCACCATCAGTGAACAAAAGCACTAATACTTTCGACGGATCCGGATACGACGCCTTGAGTTCCGACAAAACGTCCCGCATAGCAGCTCCGGTTCGAGTTGATCCACCGTTCATATACTGCAGTTCGCGAATTGCCACTAAAAATAAAAACATTAATTATGGAATTGGCATCCATTTGTCGTACGTCAATTTATCGCTGGACTGTGTCCTATAAACTTAACCTTAACCGAATCATAAATCCGAAACGTAATCCGAAATATAAGCATAAGCATGCGTGTAGTAATACGCGACAAATTGTCGAGCTGACAAAACATCGCATTACTACAAGTTGTCGGTCGACGAGTTGCTGGTCGACGAATTGTCGTGATACCATGACTGGGTTACAAAAACGTGTCTTACGTGGCTGTGAGACTGAAACCGATTTCAAAGTTAATCAGAAAATTTCTTGAGTTGAAAAGTCATAAGTTTTAGTATATTTACAGCTTCTCTGATTCACCGTGAGCACAAAGGTTATAAGCAACCGGTGAAGAAGATAATATACAATTTAGGATACTGATACAACAACGTCAATAACTGCCTTCATGTATTTGATTTGTTTTTAATCTGTATTGCGTTTTATTGGGATAAGTGCTCTACAACATTGGCCAATATATAGAACAGAGGAGGAACAGTATTATAAGCATATTCCTAGACCTAAGCCTAAGCCGAAGCCTAAGCGTAAGAATGAGCTTATGCCTAAGCCTAATCCTAAGCCTAAGCAAAAAATTAGTCTAAAGTTTAAGCTTACTCTATTCCAGTCCGACAGAATAACGTTCCGCCCGTGATCTTTACATGGACCAACACATTTAATGGCCAATGTTACTTTAAGGGGCGTAACAGTAGGTTTAGCGTATTCCTAAGCCTATGCCTAAGCCTAAACGTTGCAAATATGTGTTCCTAAGCCTAAGCCTAAGCCAAAGCCTAAGCCTAAGCCTAAGCCTAAGCCTAAGCCTAAGCCTAAGCCTAAGCCTAAGCCTAAGCCTAAGCCCAAGCCTAAGGCGAAGCCTAAGGCGAAGCCTAAGCCTAAGCCTGAGCCTAAGCCTAAGCAAAAAATGTAATCTAGAATCTAAACCTACACATTTATAGACCCACCACAAACCTGGACGCCCCTTAAAGTAACATGGACCCATTTAACAATATGGCTGACCGGGTTCAGTACCTGCAACATCGTTCATTGTCTTGTGATCGCCGATTCGAAACTCCCACCGGTTGATTTTTGCAAACTGCATCAACGCAATCCTGGATCCATCCGGAAACGACGTGACCAGTTGTTCGAGAAAAGCACGAACTCTGACAAAGTTCGCTTTTTTAATACTCGCCGATCCGTCGACAACGAGAATAATATCGATTGGTTCGATTTTGCATTGCACTGAAATTAAATCGAAAACAGCGGAATCTTTCAAGTTTTACACACGGCTCAATTCCATTTGTGACCCGGCCGAATGTTATAATGTGAACGGCGCATTGGGCTGCGGCATTTGCTTTTTTGATCAGATATTTTCATTTCTTAGGGTTGCCGCAATGCTTGACGTCCGGCGCCGTCGGTCACCGTGCGTCACCCGCACGGCGCCATCCATCACCGGTCGTCATCCGTACGGCGCAGTCCGGCACTGTCCTTCACCTGTATGGTGGTCTGTCACTATACGTTATCGTACGTGAGTTATTTGCGTACGATACCGCACGGTGACGGACAGTGCCGCACGTAGCGCAACCCTTATTCTAAATTTAAAAAATTGAAAATAGGTTAACTGAGTTGCAAACTCAGCAAAACAGCTTTCGAGAAGAGAGTTCGAACTGCCGACCCCACACTTTCTCATGTCTGTTGAATGTTACAATTGCGGGCCAATGTAAAGGACAGCGGCGGAACAGTATTATAAAGCATATTCCTAAACCTAATCGTAAGCCTGAGCCTAAGAATAAGCCTAAGCGTAAGAATGACTTTATTTCTAAGCCTAAGCCTAAGCCAAGCCAAAAAAATTAATGTAAACCTTAAGAATACCCTATTGTAGTCCCACAGAAAAAGAACGTTCCGCCCCTGATCATTACATGGGCCATAACTTCTAAAACGAGATGTAAATCAAACACATGTATATATGAGTAACATTTCTCCGGTATATACGTAATTTCTGAAAAAGATTTTTGCCCAGGACACATATTCTTAAATGCGTCTAGCACCTATCACCAGTTAGCGAAAGCTTTTAAAACTGTCAAACTCCTACAGTTGCGAATGTTATTGGCACAAAAGTAGAACAAATTAAAATGCGAAAAATGTGCTAAATTTCGAGTTTCACTATTTACTGGTTCGAAAGACACATGGCATAGTATCGACTGGTGACAGGTGCTACGCTCATTTTGAGAATCATTGTAAGGTTTAGAGTTGCGCTATGCTTGACGTCCGGCACCGTCCGTCGCCGTGCGTCACCCGTACGGCGCCGGCAGTCACAATACGTTATGGTACACGTGAGTTATTTGCGTACGACACCGTAGGGTGACCGACAGCGCCGTACGGATGACGGACGATGCCGGATGGTACCGCGCGGGTGACGGACGGCGCTGGTCAACGCCGAACATCACAAAAGTATAACGCAACGCTTATTGTGAAAAACGTACATTCTTTATCTTTAGCATCATTGCAAATATCTGCTGAAAAGTTCCGTAGCGTTGGATCAAGAGCTGCAAAATTTGGTAGCAACATCACACGATTTTCGTCACCACCGGCAATCTGTGTCAACTGATCTTTTCTAGCACTTTTACCGATACCAAACGTCCATACGGTGACACCCTAAAACCAGCGGCCCATGTATATAACAGGGCCGGATCGTTTGCTGGAGTGGCTATAATAGTGTAAGTTTAAGCTTTAGACTAATTTTTTTCCTTAGGCTTAGGCTTAGGCTTAGGTTTAGGAATAGCCTCATCTATACGGTTACGCTTAGGATTAGGCTTAGGTTTAAGAATAGGCTCATCCATACGCTTACGCTTAGGATTAGGTTTAGGCTTAGGAATAGGCTTATTCATACGCTTAGGCTTAGGGTTAGGCTTAGGCTAAGGCTTAGGAACATGCTTATACTACTGTTCCGGCCCTGTTTTATACATGGGTCTTATATCGCTCAATGTACGACAAATTCGTCACCAGATAAACTTGTCGCCCGAAAGTGTTGTAAATCTTATTTAATAAACGCGTTATGCTAAGCGTACGCTACAACGCAGCCTAAGTATAACGATGGGCACGAATTGTCCAGTCGATCAAGTATCGAATTACAAGCTGTCGGTCGACGAGTTGTTGGGTGACGAAATTGCCAAGATGATGCGTTTTTAACCCTCTGTGACACCAAGTAAACTATAAGCAACTCAATGCAAATTGTATAATACAAATATATACGTATTGGCTGGGTGTCTGACATCTTACTTAAGTATTTATTTAAGTTTATGCTTAAGTACTTACTTAAGTCATCGACTTGAGTAAATAGTTAAGCATTTTAAACATAAACGCAAATTTTGGTTCATTGCCATGTCAAGAAAGCCTTAGTTTAGCTTCGCGTAAGGAGGTACCACGAGTCTACAATCTCAGAAAACGTAAAACTTTCGTTGCGACTTAAGTATTTTCTTAACTTAAGTAGAACTTTGAACCCAATAAAATGATTATGTAATTGTTTTGCAAATATTTAAATTTGAAATTGTACTTAAATGAGGTTTCAGAAACTCAACCAATGCTTAATAATATTTCGGATGGTGGTATACTTTTGATGACGTCCGGCACTGTCCGTCACCGTACCATATTACACGTTTATTACCGCATGAAAGAGCATATGAATTTTTAACCAAAAACTTTTTGATCTGCGCCGCCAGACGGCCGCACGACAAGTATTGCGTCACTTTTAGACGTATATACAGTGCAGTGTCAAATATCCAAAACACGTCATAGAACTCTCGGCTCGAACGTCATTTTCCTATAGTGGAATGACGTCAGTAAACCCCTGTCCGCCGAAAGACTTTTGATTTCGGATGTTAGCTTGAAAGTCAATTTGAGATGAAATTGAAATGTTCATATGGGAATAGGTCAAAAAAGCGTTGTTTCCTTAACCCGGTTCTAAATTTAATAATATAATTATGCAAATTCCAAAATATCATGCGTACACCATGTGACTTTTGAAGACGTAGTGTGATGGACACTGAAGCTTTTTGGCTCTTTATTGTCACTAAGTTTCGTCGAACAAATTTTATTTAATTTGAAAATACGGTAATGTGCGCATTAGCAAGATAATGTTAGCTCTTCGCTCAGGGCCTATATTCTCAAATATGTGTAGCCCCTATCTCCAACCTATCACCGCTTGGAGACAGATCTTGCAGCTTTCAAATCAGCGAATAACAAATTTTGATTTTTAGAATATTTTTTGCGTTTGATTTTTTCCTACTTTTGTGCCAATTTTAGGATCCGTACTTGCAGTTCACCGTTTGACAACCTATCTCCAACTGATGATAAACCAGGCCCGTAGCCAGCTTATCTTGCAGGGGGGGCTAAAAATTTTCAGGAGGGGTATTCAAGGGTTTTTAATGAGTTACAAACAAGGTTGAAAATTTTCTAGGGGGCACAAAATTTTTTCAAGGCGAGCTCAGCCCCCCCCCCCTGCCCGTCCCCCGCCCTTGGCTACTGGACCGTGATAAACGTTGTAAGCAGTTGACAATTTGGCTCAAGATTTACCATTTGTGACAATTGTTGCGAACTGGTTTTTCCACGTTGACTTATCCAATCAGTTGCCGATCCGTCGGTTAATAAAATTACAACAACGTCTTCTGGATTACCATTGGCTGCAATTTCTGATTTGATTTCATTCAACGCTCGACCAATGTAAGTTGCACCACCGCGATGGTAGGAAACGGATTTGATAGCGTCTGGAACAAAATGTTGACCCGCAAACTGTTACTAAAGCCATTCTCACGTGAATATTTTGTATCTAATTTCAAGCCAGGATTCGAATCGCTGCCTGTCCGCAGAAGGATTTTATCGACACCACTCAGCTCTACGAGCTTAGCGTGAGTTCTAAGCCGAATGGACTTCGACGGCAATTGTTAAACACTGCACATTGTGTATTAATTCACGTATACAGATCATGTAAGAAGGTATTAACTGTTTGACGGAAATTTTTTCCACAATGTGCAAACATACATACTGGTTTAAAATGCCGACTTAAGTTAAAATCAGGGCCCATATTCTCAAATGTGTATAGCAACTATCATCAGTTAGTATTAATAGTGCCCGTATTCTCAGATGCTGAATAGTATATATATCACTCGTTAGCAATAGATTTTCAAACTGACGAACCACTGCCATTGCTGTTGTCAACATTGCAACAGAATTACAACAAATCAAATGCGAAACTCATGCTGAATTTCGAACCTTACCATGCGCTGATTTGAAAGTTATAAGACCTATTACTAACATATGATAGGTGCTAGACACATTTGAGAATACATGCCTATATTTTAATAATCATTAACTATTGCAGTTATTGCACTCAAAATTGAAACAGGAGTAGAGCAAATCGTATGCAAAAAATGTGCTGAATTTCAGTCTCAGCATTCACTGGTTCGAAAGTTAAAAGACCTATAATCGACTGGTGATAGGTGCTATACACATTTGAGTCACACTGGCCCACACTTCATATCTATGCAGTCAAATTTAAGAATAAAATAGATCCATCAGTGCTCATACACCGCTAATTCAATTTTAACTGCAACAAGTTTACTGTCTCAAACTGTTTACCTGCAATGATTCGATTGCCATCGTACGCGTTTCGTTTAAATTCCCACGTCAGCTTTTTACTAAACTGCATCAGTGAAACTTGAACACCGTCAGACATTTGTGTTACAAAATCGGCAAAATACTTTAAAACTTTGTTGAAATTGTTTTTCGTTACGCTTACAGTTCCGTCGATGAGTATCATGAATTCTTGTGGTTTGGCGTCGCATTTGAAATAATCTGAAAACGATGCCAAAAAAGTTCAACGTGAAAACGGGTACATGTTAATTATAGAGCGTGTTGTGTTAAGATAACGTAAACCTGAGAGCGTAAGAAAAATCGTAAGAATAATCCTGAATTTAAGATTTCGGCCGAAAACTCTAAGCGCAAGCCCCACGACCATCGCTGTCGTGTACGGGCTGTGGACCGGGATAGAGCGAAAATTGTTGCCAAGCTGAATTAGACAACGTCCGTAATCGACTCGACATGCTATGAGATTGGAAGCAAATATAAGATGGTTAAGCTGTTGGTTTCGCCAGGCTTACAAATCGGAGCTAAAAACTTTCTGAACAGGAATATTTCTAAACAGGGTTGGGCCCTTTTGCCCCCCTCTGGCTTTGGGCTCGAACGAGTTCTAGCAAACAGGCCTTAGGTACTCAATAAATTTTTGCCCATGTAATGATCAGCGGAATTTTTTCTGTGGGACTGCAATAGGGTAAGCTTAAGCGTTAGACTAATTTTTTGAATGGCTTAAGCTCAGGCTTAGGCTTAGGCTTAGGCTTAAGAATATGTTTATAATACTGTTCCGCCCATGTTCTTTGCATTGGCCGAATTTTTTAATACACAGTAAAATTTAGAAAATCACAATTTTTCTCAATTCAAAGAATCATTCTAAATTTATACTTTGTTTTTCTTTTGCCGTTTCACAAACTTGACTCGAAAACGTTTGAGTTATCGCAGAATTAAGACTGCCAAAGTTGTCGACAGTCAACTTTCGCGACGCGTCGCCTGCAATTACGGACAATTGATTTTGGTTTAGTTTCGATCCAACTCCGATTGACCACGTAGTTGTACCCTAAATATTAATGAAAATATGTTAAATTTGTAATTTTAGCCTGATTCAGTCGTTTTTTATTAACCCTTTTACTCACACTGTAAAAAATTGGGAGTCAAATTGACTCTCTCCGAAATAGGCTTTTCCTGACTACACAAACTGAGTCAAAATTCGACTCTGCCAGAGTCAAATTCGATTCACTGAATCGGTCAGTGAGTCGAATTTGACTCTGGCGGAGACAAATTTGACTCAGTTTGTGTAGTCAGGAAAAGCCTATTTCCGAGAGAGTCAATTTGACTTCCAATTTTTAACAGTGTAGGGTATGCTATGCGCAGCTAAATACAATAATATACGAGCAATACAAACACTGTGAGCAGTGTTTAAAATTATAACATATATGCTTAGTGCTAAATCTCCTCAAGGTGAGAGCCACCCGAGTTCGACCTTCAAGCTCCTATAGCTCAGTGGGCATCGTAAACGCATCCCACCCGTGAGACTAGGGATAGAATCTTTCTTTGAAATTACATCTCATGTGAAATTCGAAATAATTGTTTCCTATTAACTTTGGCAAAAACCCATGGTATCTATTCTAAATACAATATCAGGGTAAAATTAGAATAAAAATATAAAAATTTTGTTTACATTTTTAGCAACAGTGAATAATTTTTGCGGCATAAGAACATGGGCCCATGTATACAAAATGGCCGGAACAGTGGTATAAGTATATTCCTAGGCCTAAGCCTTAGCATAAGCCTAAGCTTAAGCGTAAAGATGAGCCTATTATTAAGCCTAAGCCTAAGCCTAAGCCTATGCCTAAGCCTATGTCTAAACAAAAAAGTTACTCTAAAGGTTAACTTGACACTATTACAGCCATGCAGGAAAACGTTCCGGCCCTGTCCTATATATGGGACAAAGTATGCAACTGGGTAAAACGCAATATAGATTTTAAATACAGTAATTTATGAGTTATAGTATTATTTTGTTGGGTTTATGATTTTGGCTATAAAATAAATTTTTAAATTTTAACTCAAAAAATCCCGTACCAATTTCCGGATTTCTCCAGCTGTCTTCTGTGCCGATTGGCTGACCCAGTCCGTTGCAGCGCCATCCGTTAACATAATCATGATAACTTTGTCTGGATTTGGATCAGCTGCAAGTTCCGTTTTTGCCATTTTCAGCGCCCTCCCAATGTAGGTTGCACGGCCATTTTGGTATTTGATGTTTAAAATTTTTTCTAAAACAAATGTTCAGTATTTATGGGTCATTCGCGTTATAATGTATGCGTCGAAGTGAAACGATCGTCCGGTCTTTAAGCCGTTTTTTGATAAGCGTAGATTTTTTCCAAAGCCTATGCCTTAGCCTAGCCTAAGCGTTGGCATAGCCTAAGCGTAAGCCTTGACTTTAATCTTTTCGCTCATAGAGTATACTATGAGCAACTAAATAGAACAATGTACGAGCAATACACACACTGTGAGCTTTGTTTAAAATTTATAACATTATATGCGCAGTGGAAAATCTCCACAAGACGTGAGAGCCTACTCGGGTTCGAGCGTCAAGCTCGTATAGCTCGGTGGTCATCGTTAACGCCTCCCACCCGTGAGACTGTGGGATCGAATCTTACCTTGAAAATACATCTCATATGAAATTGAAAATATTCATGTGAGAAAGGGTTAGTTCTAGAGGAAAGCGTACAAGAGCCAGTTATTTTCATGTAGTTGGACAAATAGTGGGCCTGATACACGAACCGCGAATATTACTGATTTTCACTTAAATTGAATCGTTCACCTATCTTGGTCAATCGGAAAGCCTCATCATTCGGGAATTTTCAAAATGGGCACATTACATTAACCATAGCTCGATTATTACTGGGTCATCCACGTAATAATGTGCGATTAGCTGTAAAAAATTGTACTCCTACCTTAGTATGACTATTGTCAAAAAACGATACTATAACCAGGACCTGATTAGAACAAACGATATATACTAAGGTAGCAGAATGACCTGCTAGTGTTCCATCGGCGTAAAGACAAAACAGATTCTCAAGGTACGGAATACTGTATTGACCCGAATAACAGGGTGACCCCATTTTGAGTCCGAATCAATAGGAGTCCGTATCCCTAATAAGAGTCCGTACGCGGATAGACTCAGTAAGTCCTAATTAGAGTCCATAAATGTTAATGAACTCTAGTTGTAGCGCATAAATAACTCCAGGACCAAATTTGAGTTCGAAACTTTAAAGCGTACGTAAATTTTGAAAGTAAATTCTTAAGTATAACCATGTATTATCGCTCAAGCCGTTGACACAAGACAAATAATTGTTTGATTCAACGGATAATTACAGTACCGGATATCTATCAGTAACGAAGGGCGGCGGAGCGCGGGTTAAAAATAAATACCCTCTAGAGACGCCAAATAAATATCAATCTTTCCCCTCTTATTCGGGTCACTACAGTACTGACAAATGGCAGACACTCGCTACAGTGTGCTTTGCGCTAAATAATTTTAAATATTTTGTTAATAGCTTCTGTTAAAACAAATGTACAACTATAGTCCCTTCGTACAGTGTCTCGTTATTGCGATAAAGCAGGACGCTTGTGTTGATCTAAGATTCTGCAAAGAAACTCGTTTTAAATATAACATCCTTGCAATAGAGTTTCTTAAAATGACATAGGTTCGTACCAAGACCTGTACAATTTTTTACACTAGCGAAAGTATTATCTTTGGATGACCAGTAAAAGTAATCCTGATATTTAAAAAATTTATACAAAGTATGCATTGCGTTTACAATATTTTATCATTGTACTGTAGTAAACCGAATAAGAGAGAGGTAACGCGTTCGTGGATCCTATTTTAAGTCTAAATCAATACACGTCTCGTTCCTTAATTTAGAGTCTGTAAACGAGTAGACGCTAAAATCCTAATTTAAGCAATAAACGTCAATTACCCTAAATAGATTGTCTAACTGGCTCCTGGACCAAATTAATTTTAGTACAGAATTTGATAAACCACTCAAAGTATAATTAATGTTACCTGTAGTCATAGCAGCATGCTTAAGTCTTAAAAGTGTATTCTTAAGTAAACAACTTAATCCATATGGCATAGTTATATGTTCGTGGAGTCAAAATAACTGGATCTGAATCGAGAAATAATTCACAGATCGAAACCAAATAGTGAATGGAGGTTTCCTCTGGAGAGCCAAAATAAATATCAGCCACTCCGCTCTTTTTCTGGTCACTACAGTAATTTGTCGAATACATACTGTAAATTCCCGTTTGTTGATTTTAACGCCGAATGAGTTGAATCACTCAGTCTGAGTTAGAACTATCAAAACGCCGAGTTGTGAGTTGATTCAACTCAATCTGAGTTAACTGGTAAACTCACCGAAATTAAATCAACTGAAAGTGAAAAGCAACTCAACTCAGGTTGAGTTAAGGCTTAATGTTATTCACTCAGAAATAGCGAACTCGTTAGCTTTGACTGTTCAACTCATTGGAATTTACTGCGCATAAGTGTCGCACTACTCGTTTTACGCTGTAAATTTCAGTGAGTTGATTTTAACCCAGAATGAATTCAATTACTCAGTCTGAGATAGCGACTATCAGAACTCAGAATTGTGAGTTGATTCAATTCACTCCGAGTAAATGAATCAACTCACCCACAGTCAACTCAACTCAGATTGAGGATCAACTCAGCCCAGAGTGAGTTAATGTTTACTGATTTAAACCAGAAATAACCAACTCGAAAGCTGATTTGGTTAATCAACTCATTGTAATTTACAGCGTATAAACTTACTGTAGTGACCCGAGTAAGTGGGGGGGACTGATATATATTTGGTCTTTTCAGAGGGTACCCCTGTTATTCGGTTACGGACTGTTACGTATTCTTAACCCGCCCTCCGCCGCCCTTCGTTACTGACATATATCCGGTGTTGCAAATATCCGTTAAATTAAACGTTTATTTGTCTTGTATTAAAAGCTTGACCGATAATGCAAGGTTATCTTAAGGATACTTTCAAAACTTAAGTTCCCTTGAAAAGGTTCGAACTAAACGTCATTCGGTCTGGAGTCATTTATGCACTACATTTAGGAATAATTGACACTTATGGACTCTAATTTGGGTTTAGGGTCCCTATCCGCGTACGCACTCTTATTAGGGATAAGGACTCCTATTGATTGGGACTCAAAATTGGGACCCCCTTTTATTATCCCCTCTTATTCGGGTCACGACAGTAGTATTGTTTGTCGCCATACCGCGACCCTCAAGGATTGATCCCAAAGTAACCTGCGATTGCCTTCGTTCCGCTGATGTCGCCTTTTTTAAACATCCATTCCAGTGGTTTGCTGAATTGCAAAAACGACACTGTGCTGTTATCGGGTAAATTGAGCACTAAATCGCTCAAAAACTGCAAGACTCGAGCAAAATTGTTCTTTTTAATACTCAACGACCCGTCAACAACAAGCATCAGATCCAACGGTGCTGATTGGCATTTGGCTGAAAACAAATTAAACAACAAACCAAAATACAAACAGTCTGTAAGCCAAACAATGCAGCCGGAGCTGAATGCGAGAAATTCAAGCGAGCTTTACAAATTGAAACGTTCACTGTAAATTTCAGCGAGTTAATTTTGAGTCAGAATGACTTGAATCACTTAGTCTGAGTTAGGACTATCAGAACTCAGAATTTGGAGTTGATTAAATTCATTCTGAGCTAATTAATCGACTCACCCAGAGTCAACTCAACTCAGAGTGATAATCAACGCAACTCAGAGTGAGTTTAAGTTTACTGTTATTAACTCAGAAATAACCAACTCGCTAGCTGAATTGATCAATCAACTCATTGAAATTTACAGTGTTGTTGGATTCAACGGAAAAATTTCAATGCTCAATCACCAGTTGATAACATTACTGTAAATTCCAGTGAGTTAATTTTAAGTCAGAGTGAATTAAATCCATTCAGAAGTCTGTGATAAAAGTAAGGTCTTTCAGAACTCAAAATTCTGAATTGTTTCAACTCTGTTTGAGTTAATCAACTCACCCGGAATTAAATCAGCTCAGAGTGAGTTAATATTTACTGTTATTAATTCATAAGGAGTCAGATATATCTAATTGTCTCTCTGAGTTGATTAATCAACACATTGGAATTTACAGTGCAGGTTGTGTAACTTTTTAATCAGCAAATCATAATTTTTGAAATTCAGCACATTTCGGCATTTTTATTTGTCCTATTTTTGTGCAAAATTTTGAGATTCGCAACTGCAGGAATTTTTGACTTTGAAAACATACGCTAACTAGCACTTGGTGCTATATGGGTTTAAGTATGTAGGTCCTAGCATCATATGTAAGGACGCAAAGTGGCATTTGGCTAAAAATAACCCTAAAGCTATTTAGCATAGTTTGGCTTAAAACCAAAAATATAAGTAGGGTCATCATTCACGTAAATTCCATGAGTTGATTATAACTCAGAATGAGTTGAATCACTCAGTTTAAGGTAGGACTATCAGAACTCAGAATTCTGAGTCGATTCAACTTAGTCTGATTTAATTAATCAACTTCCCCGGAATCAACTCAACTCAGAGTAAGAATAAACGACACTCAGAGTGATCTAAAGCTTGCTGTTCTCAACTCAGAAATATACATTCCGTCTGAGTTAATTAATTAACTCATTGCAATTTACAGTATTAATAGTTTCTGGGTGCGAATTCCTAATAGTTAAGACATACGTTATAGGCACCAAGTTTTTAATTTTGTTGGTACACTTTTAAGGTTTTAAGTGGTTCCCCTATGGCTAAACTGAAACGTTTTTGAGACATTCTATTTCTTGTGATTTTGCACTTTTAATATCAACTATAACCAGAAAATAATTGCTACATGATTACTTACGTTTTTCAAACACTTTAAGAATTGTCTAACGTGGATACATCAAATACATGTTGACCGCCAGTGACGACATATATCGTCATTGGCATTTCTAAGCGATGACGACATATATCGTCATTGGCATTTCTAAGCGATGACGACATTTATCGTCATTGGCTTTCTAAGCGATGACGACATATGTCGTCATGAAAGACATTATGTACTTTTAGAAAATATAGTGAAACGGCGTATGAAAAACATTTATTTTGTTATACTGCACTGCAAAAAATGGTCAGTCAAATTGACTCCCTCCGAAATAGGTTCTACGGGACTACACAAACTGAGCCAAATTCGACTCAACCAGAGTCAAACGTGCGACGGATAGTCGAATTTGACTTTGACAGAGTCGAATGTGACTCAGCTTGTGTACTCACGTAGAGCTTATTTCGGAGAGAGTCAATTTGACTCGCTGTTTTTGCAGTGTGGCGTGTTGGTTGAATCTATTGTTACCGAGTAAGAATCACCACTAAACGCTCGACTAACCAACTCGGGCTGTTCAATAGTAGTAATTGTTCTTAATTAGCCTACAGGAGCGTGGTACACGCAAAAAATGGTGAGTCAAATTGACTCACTGCGAAATAGGCTCAACGGGACTACACAAACAGAGTCAAATTCGGCTCCACCAGAGTCAAACATTTAGCTCAGTGAGTTGAACTGGACTTCAGCGGAGTCCAATTTACACAGTTTGTGTAGTCCTGTAGAGCCTATTTCTCTGAGAGTCAATTTGACTCACCGGTTTTTCCAGTGTACGTCCTTCTGGGTGACGATTAACGTGCTAATGGTTTTAAAACCTTACTAATAAAATACGGAAGCATGAAACTTTTAGGGGCATTCTGTACTCCTACGTAAGCTCCGGTGGATCCAGGCGGGGCAACCCGGGCTATGCCCTTCAACAGGAATCAAAATGAAAATTTTACTGTAAGATTTAGTGCTAAAATTCCCAATTATCGAGCTCGGGGGTTGTTGTCCACTATTATACCTCGCACTCATTTAAATTTGTGAATCCGCTACTGCAGATGATTGCCGTAGCCTTAGGCTCCAAGTACATGACAAACAGAGGTGGAATTATTTTTTGTAAACCCACTCAAAACCACTCGTGTGGGGGGAGAGGTAAAACCCATGTTTTTCATCTTCTTCTTCAGGCTAATTTTTTTGTTTGGGTACCAAGCATAGGCTTATAAACATAGCCGTAAACTAAGACTACTGGTTTCCTAAACGTTAAATATCTTGGCCAATGTATATAACGATACCATAAAAGTAATAGAAACATAAGGTTAAGCGTAAGCCTTTATCTAAGTGTAAGAATGAGGTTACGCATACACTGTAAGTTTCTGTGAGTTGATTTTAACTCGGAATGAATTGAATCACTCAGTCTGTGTTAGTGACTATTAGAACTCACAATTTTGAGTTGGTTCAATTCATTCTGAATTAATCAACTCACCCTGGGTGAGTGGAACTCAGAGTTTGAATCAACTCGACTCATAGTGAATTAATGTTTACTAATATTAATTCAGAAGTAACCAACTCGCTTGCTGAATTGATTAATCAACTCATTGAAATTTACAGTGTACGCGTAATAAGGCTAAGCAAAAATTAGTTTAAAAGCTTACACTATTGTAGTCCTACAGAAAAACGCTCAGCCCCTGATATATACAAAGGCCAATATTTTATAGACCACGTCGACTTTCACGTACCATCAGTCGCAGAAGCAACCGCAACAGCAGCTTCAACTTTCCGTTCATTTAAATGAACATTTGAAATCAAAACAAGAGAAAACAGTAAAACTCGAGTGAAATTGCACGGGATCCAGTTGAAAAGCATAGAACGTAGCGGCAACACGTATCGCATGCTATACTTTGCATGTATATATATATATATATCGGTACTTTATTGTGTAATTAATATGTAAAAAATTAGCAAGTTTTCGTAGATATAATACGGTTTAAAATAATCCACCAAAAAACTGTAATATTAATTATAAACCATGAAATTAAAGCCCATATTCTCAAATGCATATAGCACCTATCATCAGTTAGTGATAAGTTTTCAAACTAACGAACTGTTACACTTGTAGATGTCAAAATTAGCACATTCTAATAGTAAAGATTTCGGCGCTGTTGATATTTAGGTTCACAAATTGGTCAGAATACGTGAACGCACAGTGGTTACTTTTTAAATTTAACCAATTTTTACCCAAACTATTTGAGCAGCTCATAAATAAATTGTAAAATTTATTTCAAAATTACAAATTGGATTGTTTTAAACTGAACCAGAACCAAAAAAATTCGCTCTCTCCGGCTTCAGAGTTGGTTTGAAATATGATTTAAAATTATTGACCAAAGTATTTAATCAGGTGCAAGTCAACCTATTGTTTTAATGAACGAAGTGCATTGCCTGTGCCGCCTTACTGTAGTAGTAAATTTAAATTTTGAAATTTTTAAAAATCATACAAAATTCTACCAGTAACCGTTTATTATTGATTCAACTGCCAATAAACTCGCCTACACTTGAGTAAAAGATTAAGCGTTGGATATTGATTTAAATTTGAATAACTGAACGGATTTATTGTCAAGCAAATTTTTGAAATTATAAACAAGGAACAAATTAATATTTGCTCCAAAGTTAACGAACCCTAAAAACAAATAAAATTGTTCTCAATTTTGTTGACAACGTTTAATGCAAAGGTTGGCACATGTCAATTATATAGGAGCCCATACAGAAAACGGAATCCTAAATTGATCCCTTATCCTAGGACTAAACATAAGCCTAATAGCGATCCTGAGCCTATAAACTTCACAGTGTCTAAGGAATTTAACCGCTCTGTCTCCTAGAGAGCAGGTTCCTGTAATTAACATGGACCCAAGATTTATATAAAACCCGATTTGGATAGTTTTTAGTTTAGTTCAAAACAACCCATAAAATGCCATTTCCAAAATATCATGCGTACACCAGGTGCGACTTTTGAAGGAATACTTGTGTGAACTGACATTGAAACTTTTTTGGCTTAGTGTTCATCACACTGCCTTCGTAAAAGTCATCTGGTGTACGCATGATATTGTGAAATTTACACAACTTGATTGTGTGCGATATTAAAAATTTTAACTTTAGAATCCATAAACAAGACACACAGTTTGATGGAAAAATATATATTAAAATTTACTAAAATAGAAGCAGTTTCATTTGAACCCAAGTATCAACTGCGCTGAAAACTACTACACTGACCCGAATAAGAGGGGTCCCCATTTTTAGTTCCAATCAAATGCAGTCCGTATCCCTAATAAGAGTCTGTAAGCGGAGAGAGTCCTTAAACCCAAATTAGAGTCCATAAATGTCAATTATCCCTAATTGAATAGCATTACTGACTAGAGAACCAAATAATCTTGAGTTCAAAATTTTAAAGTGCACTTAAGTTTTGAACGCAACATGCCAAAGTGTATATGTTAGTAGCGAAGGGCGGCGGAAGGCGGATTGAAAATAAATTACAGTCCGTAACCGAATGGAGCGGCCCAATAAATATCAGTCTTTCCCCGCGTATTCGAGTCACTACAGTACGCTTTTTGAATTGAAGTTTTTCGTTTCTTGGTTAAACCCTTTTTGCAACGTGCCGTTACGGTCAATGGTTTTCAACTTACGTTCGGTTGAATCTAAGTTGAATTTTACTGCAATCATTTGGTTTACTTTCAAATATTCAATGGAATTGAATTGAAAGTTGTAGCTGCTAATGTGACTGGTTCTCTAACTGATGGTAGGCTAAGTCTTGTACGTGTCCGTGTCAACCATTATCATTTCATATTAGAATTTTATCATTTACAAAAAAGCGTTTTGAAAGATGCTGTTTAAGTGATAACTGTTTAGACAAAAATTTTAACTTCTTTGGGGTCTGGTGGGGGTATCGATCCCGGGGTCCTCCCGTTGATTAGTCAAATTTGTTAGCGACACTGGTCAATATGAAGAACAGGGAACCTATTCCTATAAGCCTTTACAAAAAATTAGTCTAAAGCTTTAAGCTTACTCTATTCTAGTCGCACAGAAACACGTTCCGCCTCTGATCTTTACATGTGCCGCAACACTGGAGCTCTGTTCACATTTGCTGGGAGTTTCTGTTTTTGCGAGAACAAAACGAGAAAATATGGAAAGAAACGAGAAAAAAATTTACAGACAAATTTAGGAATTGCGACGGCAAAATTTCTGGGTTAAAAATCAAGCTTTGTATAGAAGTTTACCGCAGACATCAATTCGTTTTTTTGGTGTTTTTAACAAAATTTCAATGTGCGTCGTGAGATTTACACAAGTTGATTATCTCTTACATGAATATTTTCAATTTATATAGGATGTAATTTCTGGTAAGATTCGATCCACACTTTAACGGTTTCTCGCGAGGGAGGCGTTTACGATGACCACTGAGAATTGTTAATCAGTGCTCGTATCTGTGCTGCTCGGATGTTACTTGTATTCAGTTGCTCATGACCGCAACAACTTTTTTGCAGCCAAATGTCAATCGGCTCCGTTGCATTCGATGTTTGTTGTGGCCAACTTTAATGGGCGTAACAGTATATTAAGCGTATTTTTATTAAACCTAAGCCTAAGTGATGCAAAAATGAGTTCCAAAGCCTAAAAGCCTAAGCCTTAGCAAAAACTGTAATCTAGAATGTAAACCTACTGTTTTATAGACCCATACCAGAAACCTGGACGCCTCTTACAGTAACACGGGCCCTTGTTGTCAACGCGATCGTTGGTTAAAATCTTTACTCGAGGCTGGCGTTTTGTGATATCGATTTTGTGCTCAATTTGGACGATGGCAGCATGGTGTCGTTTTTTGTATATAATTCAGCAAAATGTTCCAACGGATGTTTAAACAACACTGTAAATTTCAGTGAGTTGATTTTAACTCAGAATGAGTTGAATCACTCAGACTGAGTTAGGACAATCAGAACTCAGAATTTTGAGTTGATTCAATTCACTCTGAGTTAATTAATCAACTCACCCAGAGTCAACTCAACTCAGACTGATAATCAACTCAACTCAGAGTGAGTTTAAGTTTACTGTTATTAACTCAGAAATAACCAACTCGCTAGTTGAATTGATTACCCAACTCACTGGAATTTACAGTGAAGACGATATCAATTGAACCAAAAAAATCACAGGTCTAGTTGGAAACCAATACCTTAAACTCTCCTCAAGGGTGAGTACTCACTAGAACAGAGTCGTATTCACCAGTTCAAATTAATAGAATACACCACAAATCTCAGTGAAGACGCGTGAATGTCAAGTTCTCTTTCAACGTACATTTTTTTATAATGTTCTCAAGTGTAAAAATTGAAATATCAACGTGAAGCAAAATTCCATTTTTTATAATCTGTTTGCGACATCTTTTGACGGGAATAGGAGGCTCCCATCTTGAGTCTCAATCAATATCTATTTTGATCTCTATCTGTTTAATTCCAGTATTTTATCAACTGTTTGTTCCATAGCACACGGCATTTTACTAAGTAAATGCTACGAAATTGCGAATCTCTATACTCTGCAAAAAATGGTCAGTCAAATTGATGCGAGATGCACGTTGTAACCGGGGCAGGCGGTATACGGTTTGTCCCATGTTGATTCGACGTCAATGTTAAAATTCGGACTCATATCGGGCCAACAGGCAAAACTCGAATGTCATATGACACTTATTTCCAAACCACTGCTCTCAGAAGATCAATGTGTACAAGAGTCGGTATGTCATGTGATACTGAGTAACATTTATGCGAACATCATATGATATTCCAAAATTACAACAAATATCATATGATATTTAACGGGACAGTGTAATGTTCGTGTGCTAATAAAGTAATGGAAAGTCGGACGGCAGTGGCAAAGCTGTGCCTAAAAATACAAATACGCGTCTACAAATTCATCTACGGCACAAAACCTCTTGAAAAAACAATGTTATAGTTCAAAAATTCAAATTCTAGTATCATACGATATTCAACAGGACAATTTGAGTATATATGTTACCTCAAGTATGCAGACATTTGAAAATATATCATATATTATCGCTGACAATACGTCGAATATCATATGATATTGAAGGACAAAGGGTGACCTACACATGATTATAGCAGACAAAAACGACTTTTTGAATATGATATTGAGTCTATTAGCTGACAAAATGTTACCCAATATGTAATAGCAAAAACGTGTCCCAAGCTGCCTCGGTTATAACGTGAACCCCGCATAACTATCTCCGAAATTGGCTTTTCGAGACTACACAAATTGAGTCAAATTCGACTGAGTAGCACGGTTGACTCTGGTGGAATCGAATTTGACTCAGTTTGTGAAGTGTCAAAAAGTCTATTTCGGAGAGTCAATTTGACTCACCATTGTTTGCAGTGATACACATTGATCGCTTAACAGTTCAATCAATGTGCGTCAGCTTTAACACGCTCCTGTTACGACTATAAACCAAAAGTTTATTTTAGCTTCTATGACAAACACAAAATCTAACACCGAACGAAGCAGCAGGTTACTAATACAAGCAGATCTGAAAATGCTGGACCCAGGAATTCAAAAATTTGGCAGAACGCGAGTCAGCGAAACATTTTACGTCATCGACTTTTACTGTTACAATCGGTAAATTCAATCAACAACCTATGGAAAGTGAACAGTGCCACGACTACGTATCCACAGGCCCACGAATTTGTGAAACCGGACCCCTTCAGAAGTGCAGCAGATGGTCAAAAAACCGGTCACAAGTGTGGGCGCACAATATTAAATGACAGAAGAAATACCTTCAGCGAACCTAAGCCAAAAAATTAGTCTAAAATCTTAAGCTTACTCTATTACAGTCACACAGAAAAAACGTTCCGCCCCTGATGTTTACACGGGCCAACATTTATAACGAATATTTAATTTTAAATCGAATACAAGTTGAATAAAATTCTATTTATATATTGCCGATATTACAGTTAAACATATTTAACCAACATACTCCATAAAACACGCTGAACCATAAAATATCAAGCAAAAAAAGATGAATCTCATATGAAAATCGGGACGTGGATCTATTTCCATACTCGATTTTCCCCAATTCGCGTCCAATTCGAGCCACACTGTAATACAATATAACAAATTAAAAATATCAAAATAAGCATATATAAACAAATTGCAAATGATTCACAACTACAAAAACAGTATAGTGAAGCACTCTTAAAAATACGCATCAAATTCATGTCAAGCAAAAATATAACATATCCGAATCTCTGGTTATTAATAGCCAAAGTTAAATATATATATATATAAATATATATCTAAATATATATATATATATATATATAAACTAGAGATGTTCCGGGGCCAGGATTTTGGCCGGTGCCGGAGCCCTGGTACCGAGGCCAGCAAAATACACTAAACTTCAAATTTTATGTAAATTTTGCGTAAGCGTGTACCTGGAAATATAGTAGCGTTTTTATTACATATATCGCGTCACACGACATTTTGTTGACACTTATATGTTGTGAAGTTAGTGTTAATGCATATGTTGCGTATTTGCCATATCGCATCACCCGACATTTTGCCTGTGGCAATGTGGTAATCTTGCTGTGCTGCGTTCGGATTCAGGCTAAATTGTGCCACAGGACATTGTTATTCTAGTACCGTCCATTGTACCGCATGGCCACATCCCCGGCACCCTCTGGCCCTGGCCCGAGGACATATCTAATATAAAAACCTAGACCACATTTACGAAACGATTTAGCAATATATTGCACAACGTATATCTGTAGCGGTAAAAAATCTAACATATAATTCTTGTCAGAACAAGACATTTCTTTTTAAATCAAACCCAGCAAACACAATGCGAGGTGTGAATTTCAAATACATAGTTTGGATCTTTGGACAAGAGATTCTAACAAGGGACGGCGTTAAAATAGTCGCCCCCCCCGAAATAGGTCTGAGGAGACCACCAATGAAGGCAGCGAAAACATCTTTTTAGTTTGCCAAAGTGGGGCTCCCCAAGGGATGGGCCACCCCAGTTAGAGGTTTCGGGGCGCTTCCGCCGGTACTGATTGTTACACTTGCAAATTTTTCCTTAATACATTAGAATCGAATCTATCATAAAAGACTTGGCTTAACAACAGTACAGAAAAAGAGAGATACCGGATATTTACGAAGGTAGTTCTGAACTTGATAAAACTGCTTTTTATATTTAGGCGTCTTTAAGATCTTGCAGCGATTGCATTTCTGAACAAGTCAAGAAGTTAAAGTTGTTGATACGCTCATGTGAAACTAAAAAGCTCAAGCCAACACATTCAATTGTAATTCAGTAAATATACATTTTCAGCGACTCAAATACTTTTAGCAGTGTATAAGTTATACAAGATATATACGGTTAATATCCGGTCCCACTTTACCTATACAATGTGGTTACAGATGTTTTAGACAAACTCCTATCGCTACCCACGTCTTGCTTTCCCCCCCTTCCCCCCCCTACTAACTCCCCCACTCTCCCGCCCATCCTGCATAACTAAACCCTTGACCTCTCCCTCACTCCTTCAAACCCCATTAATCCTATTATTTTATATAAATATAATATTTTTCTATATATATATATTATCAACTTTTTTTTTTTTTTTTTTTATTCACATTTTTTAGGTTGTAGGTTTTGATAGATATTTTCTTAATTTTATTTATTTTTTGTCTTATATATTCATCGGAAAATTTTTTTTTCTAGTTTTTGTATAGCAACATATGCATTAACACTAACTTCACAACATATAAGTGTCAACAAAATGTCGTGTGACGCGATATATGTAATAAAAACGCTACTATATTTCCAGGTACACACTTTACGCAAAATTTACATAAAATTTGAAGTTTAGTGTATTTTGCTGGCCTCGGTACCAGGGCTCCGGCACGGCAAAATCCTGGCCCCGGAACATCTCTAGTTTATATATATATATATATATATATATATTTAGATATATATTTATATATATATATATTTAACTTTGGCTATTAATAACCAGAGATTCGGATATGTTATATTTTTGCTTGACATGAATTTGATGCGTATTTTTAAGAGTGCTTCACTATACTGTTTTTGTAGTTGTGAATCATTTGCAATTTGTTTATATATGCTTATTTTGATATTTTTAATTTGTTATATTGTATTACAGTGTGGCTCGAATTGGACGCGAATTGGGGAAAATCGAGTATGGAAATAGATCCACGTCCCGATTTTCATATGAGATTCATCTTTTTTTGCTTGATATTTTATGGTTCAGCGTGTTTTATGGAGTATGTTGGTTAAATATGTTTAACTGTAATATCGGCAATATATAAATAGAATTTTATTCAACTTGTATTCGATTTAAAATTAAATATTCGTTATAAATGTTGGCCCGTGTAAACATCAGGGGCGGAACGTTTTTTCTGTGTGACTGTAATAGAGTAAGCTTAAGATTTTAGACTATTTTTTGGCTTAGGTTCGCTGAAGGTATTTCTTCTGTCATTTAATATTGTGCGCCCACACTTGTGACCGGTTTTTTGACCATCTGCTGCACTTCTGAAGGGGTCCGGTTTACAAATTCGTGGGCCTGTGGATACGTAGTCGTGGCACTGTTCACTTTCCATAGGTTGTTGATTGAATTTACCGATTGTAACAGTAAAAGTCGATGACGTAAAATGTTTCGCTGACTCGCGTTCTGCCAAATTTTTGAATTCCTGGGTCCAGCATTTTCAGATCTGCTTGTATTAGTAACCTGCTGCTTCGTTCGGTGTTAGATTTTGTGTTTGTCATAGAAGCTAAAATAAACTTTTGGTTTATAGTCGTAACAGGAGCGTGTTAAAGCTGACGCACATTGATTGAACTGTTAAGCGATCAATGTGTATCACTGCAAACAATGGTGAGTCAAATTGACTCTCCGAAATAGACTTTTTGACACTTCACAAACTGAGTCAAATTCGATTCCACCAGAGTCAACCGTGCTACTCAGTCGAATTTGACTCAATTTGTGTAGTCTCGAAAAGCCAATTTCGGAGATAGTTATGCGGGGTTCACGTTATAACCGAGGCAGCTTGGGACACGTTTTTGCTATTACATATTGGGTAACATTTTGTCAGCTAATAGACTCAATATCATATTCAAAAAGTCGTTTTTGTCTGCTATAATCATGTGTAGGTCACCCTTTGTCCTTCAATATCATATGATATTCGACGTATTGTCAGCGATAATATATGATATATTTTCAAATGTCTGCATACTTGAGGTAACATATATACTCAAATTGTCCTGTTGAATATCGTATGATACTAGAATTTGAATTTTTGAACTATAACATTGTTTTTCCAAGAGGTTTTGTGCCGTAGATGAATTTGTAGACGCGTATTTGTATTTTTAGGCACAGCTTTGCCACTGCCGTCCGACTTTCCATTACTTTATTAGCACACGAACATTACACTGTCCCGTTAAATATCATATGATATTTGTTGTAATTTTGGAATATCATATGATGTTCGCATAAATGTTACTCAGTATCACATGACATACCGACTCTTGTACACATTGATCTTCTGAGAGCAGTGGTTTGGAAATAAGTGTCATATGACATTCGAGTTTTGCCTGTTGGCCCGATATGAGTCCGAATTTTAACATTGACGTCGAATCAACATGGGACAAACCGTATACCGCCTGCCCCGGTTACAACGTGCATCTCGCATCAATTTGACTGACCATTTTTTGCAGAGTATAGAGATTCGCAATTTCGTAGCATTTACTTAGTAAAATGCCGTGTGCTATGGAACAAACAGTTGATAAAATACTGGAATTAAACAGATAGAGATCAAAATAGATATTGATTGAGACTCAAGATGGGAGCCTCCTATTCCCGTCAAAAGATGTCGCAAACAGATTATAAAAAATGGAATTTTGCTTCACGTTGATATTTCAATTTTTACACTTGAGAACATTATAAAAAAATGTACGTTGAAAGAGAACTTGACATTCACGCGTCTTCACTGAGATTTGTGGTGTATTCTATTAATTTGAACTGGTGAATACGACTCTGTTCTAGTGAGTACTCACCCTTGAGGAGAGTTTAAGGTATTGGTTTCCAACTAGACCTGTGATTTTTTTGGTTCAATTGATATCGTCTTCACTGTAAATTCCAGTGAGTTGGGTAATCAATTCAACTAGCGAGTTGGTTATTTCTGAGTTAATAACAGTAAACTTAAACTCACTCTGAGTTGAGTTGATTATGAGTCTGAGTTGAGTTGACTCTGGGTGAGTTGATTAATTAACTCAGAGTGAATTGAATCAACTCAAAATTCTGTGTTCTTTTTGTCCTAACTCAGTCTGAGTGATTCAACTCATTCTGAGTTAAAATCAACTCACTGAAATTTACAGTGTTGTTTAAACATCCGTTGGAACATTTTGCTGAATTATATACAAAAAACGACACCATGCTGCCATCGTCCAAATTGAGCACAAAATCGATATCACAAAACGCCAGCCTCGAGTAAAGATTTTAACCAACGATCGCGTTGACAACAAGGGCCCGTGTTACTGTAAGAGGCGTCCAGGTTTCTGGTATGGGTCTATAAAACAGTAGGTTTACATTCTAGATTACAGTTTTTGCTAAGGCTTAGGCTTTTAGGCTTTGGAACTCATTTTTGCATCACTTAGGCTTAGGTTTAATAAAAATACGCTTAATATACTGTTACGCCCATTAAAGTTGGCCACAACAAACATCGAATGCAACGGAGCCGATTGACATTTGGCTGCAAAAAAGTTGTTGCGGTCATGAGCAACTGAATACAAGTAACATCCGAGCAGCACAGATACGAGCACTGATTAACAATTCTCAGTGGTCATGGTAAACGCCTCCCTCGCGAGAAACCGTTAAAGTGTGGATCGAATCTTACCAGAAATTACATCCTATATAAATTGAAAATATTCATGTAAGAGATAATCAACTTGTGTAAATCTCACGACGCACATTGAAATTTTGTTAAAAACACCAAAAAAACGAATTGATGTCTGCGGTAAACTTCTATACAAAGCTTGATTTTTAACCCAGAAATTTTGCCGTCGCAATTCCTAAATTTGTCTGTAAATTTTTTTCTCGTTTCTTTCCATATTTTCTCGTTTTGTTCTCGCAAAAACAGAAACTCCCAGCAAATGTGAACAGAGCTCCAGTGTTGCGGCACATGTAAAGATCAGAGGCGGAACGTGTTTCTGTGCGACTAGAATAGAGTAAGCTTAAAGCTTTAGACTAATTTTTTGTAAAGGCTTATAGGAATAGGTTCCCTGTTCTTCATATTGACCAGTGTCGCTAACAAATTTGACTAATCAACGGGAGGACCCCGGGATCGATACCCCCACCAGACCCCAAAGAAGTTAAAATTTTTGTCTAAACAGTTATCACTTAAACAGCATCTTTCAAAACGCTTTTTTGTAAATGATAAAATTCTAATATGAAATGATAATGGTTGACACGGACACGTACAAGACTTAGCCTACCATCAGTTAGAGAACCAGTCACATTAGCAGCTACAACTTTCAATTCAATTCCATTGAATATTTGAAAGTAAACCAAATGATTGCAGTAAAATTCAACTTAGATTCAACCGAACGTAAGTTGAAAACCATTGACCGTAACGGCACGTTGCAAAAAGGGTTTAACCAAGAAACGAAAAACTTCAATTCAAAAAGCGTACTGTAGTGACTCGATACGCGGGGAAAGACTGATATTTATTGGGCCGCTCCATTCGGTTACGGACTGTAATTTATTTTCAATCCGCCTTCCGCCGCCCTTCGCTACTAACATATACACTTTGGCATGTTGCGTTCAAAACTTAAGTGCACTTTAAAATTTTGAACTCAAGATTATTTGGTTCTCTAGTCAGTAATGCTATTCAATTAGGATAATTGACATTTATGGACTCTAATTTGGGTTTAAGGACTCTCTCCGCTTAGAGACTCTTATTAGGGATACGGACTGCATTTGATTGGAACTAAAAATGGGGACCCCTCTTATTCGGGTCAGTGTAGTAGTTTTCAGCGCAGTTGATACTTGGGTTCAAATGAAACTGCTTCCTCATTTTAGTAAATTTTAATATATATTTTTCCATCAAACTGTGTGTCTTGTTTATGGATTCTAAAGTTAAAATTTTTAATATCGCACACAATCAAGTTGTGTAAATTTCACAATATCATGCGTACACCAGATGACTTTTACGAAGGCAGTGTGATGAACACTAAGCCAAAAAAGTTTCAATGTTAAGTTCAGACACAAGTATTCCTTCAAAAGTCGCACCTGGTGTATGCATGATATTTTGAATGGATTCGACGGGTTGTTTCAAACTAAACTAAAAACTATCCAAATCGGGTTTATATAAATCTTGGGTTCGATGTTAACTACAGGAACCTGCTCTCCTATGAGACAGTAGTGGTTAAAATGCATCACTGCGAAGTTTATAGGCTCAGGATCGCTATTAGGCTTATGTTTAGTCCTAGGATAAGGGATCAATTTAGAATTCCGGTTTTTTGTATGGGCTCCTATATAATTGACATGTGCCAACCTTTGCATTAAACGTTGTCAACAAAAATCGAGAACAAATTTATTTGTTTTTAGGGTTCGTTAACTTTGGAGCAAATATTAATTTGTTCCTTGTTTATAATTTCAAAGATTTG
>JASANG010002511.1:0-44571 GCA_030248215.1 Enoplolaimus lenunculus
ACTTATGCCAAGAATTTATTTGAGAGCCACCTTTCGGTAGGCTCTATTCCAAAAAATCCCAATGCGTACAGAGCATCCGCCGCTTTGTCAGGCCGAAGTCTGCAAAGGGTGAATCTGATGCTTACATGAATGCAATTGGGTTAAAACCGAGTAACGAACAAACAGATTGTAGTCGTTTGGCGTTTTGTATACTCGATATGTATTTGACTATAGACTACGAGCTTCGCTTGGACTTGCAATTTTTTTCAAAAATGTGCTTCTGAGTAAATCTCAAAACTGGTCACAAATTTGAAGTAAGCTTCTAAATAAAAAAATTTACTTTTTACAAAGCAAATATTTTTCATATCATATCTCGACAACATATCTACGATTTGGCAAGCTATGGATTTTTTTTCACAATTGCTCTCAAGTGAAACTAGTTTTGGGAGGTCTCCAAGTAAATTATTATTGCTATATTCGACATCTACGCTAAAACTTATGCCAAGAATTTATTTGAGAGCCACCTTTCGGTAGGCTCTATTCCAAAAAATCCCAATGCGTACAGAGCATCCGCCGCTTTGTCAGGCCGAAGTCTGCAAAGGGTGAATCTGATGCTTACATGAATGCAATTGGGTTAAAACCGAGTAACGAACAAACAGATTGTAGTCGTTTGGCGTTTTGTATACTCGATATGTATTTGACTATAGACTACGAGCTTCGCTTGGACTTGCAATTTTTTTCAAAAATGTGCTTCTGAGTAAATCTCAAAACTGGTCACAAATTTGAAGTAAGCTTCTAAATAAAAAAATTTACTTTTTACAAAGCAAATATTTTTCATAACATATCTCGACAACATATCTACGATTTGGCAAGCTATGGATTTTTTTTCACAATTGCTCTCAAGTGAAACTAGTTTTGGGAGGTCTCCAAGTAAATTATTATTGCTATATTCGACATCTACGCTAAAACTTATGCCAAGAATTTATTTGAGAGCCACCTTTCGGTAGGCTCTATTCCAAAAAATCCCAATGCGTACAGAGCATCCGCCGCTTTGTCAGGCCGAAGTCTGCAAAGGGTGAATCTGATGCTTACATGAATGCAATTGGGTTAAAACCGAGTAACGAACAAACAGATTGTAGTCGTTTGGCGTTTTGTATACTCGATATGTATTTGACGATAGACTATGAGCTTCGCTTGGACTTGCAATTTTTTTCAAAAATGTGCTTCTGAGTAAATCTCAAAACTGGTCACAAATTTGAAGTAAGCTTCTAAATAAAAAAATTTACTTTTTACAAAGCAAATATTTTTCATAACATATCTCGACAACATATCTACGATTTGGCAAGCTATGGATTTTTTTTCACAATTGCTCTCAAGTGAAACTAGTTTTGGGAGGTCTCCAAGTAAATTATTATTGCTATATTCGACATCTACGCTAAAACTTATGCCAAGAATTTATTTGAGAGCCACCTTTCGGTAGGCTCTATTCCAAAAAATCCCAATGCGTACAGAGCATCCGCCGCTTTGTCAGGCCGAAGTCTGCAAAGGGTGAATCTGATGCTTACATGAATGCAATTGGGTTAAAACCGAGTAACGAACAAACAGATTGTAGTCGTTTGGCGTTTTGTATACTCGATATGTATTTGACTATAGACTACGAGCTTCGCTTGGACTTGCAATTTTTTTCAAAAATGTGCTTCTGAGTAAATCTCAAAACTGGTCACAAATTTGAAGTAAGCTTCTAAATAAAAAAATTTACTTTTTACAAAGCAAATATTTTTCATATCATATCTCGACAACATATCTACGATTTGGCAAGCTATGGATTTTTTTCACAATTGCTCTCAAGTGAAACTAGTTTTGGGAGGTCTCCAAGTAAATTATTATTGCTATATTCGACATCTACGCTAAAACTTATGCCAAGAATTTATTTGAGAGCCACCTTTCGGTAGGCTCTATTCCAAAAAATCCCAATGCGTACAGAGCATCCGCCGCTTTGTCAGGCCGAAGTCTGCAAAGGGTGAATCTGATGCTTACATGAATGCAATTGGGTTAAAACCGAGTAACGAACAAACAGATTGTAGTCGTTTGGCGTTTTGTATACTCGATATGTATTTGACTATTAGACTGGAGCTTCGCTTGGACTTGCAATTTTTTTCAAAAATGTGCTTCTGAGTAAATCTCAAAACTGGTCACAAATTTGAAGTAAGCTTCTAAATAAAAAAATTTACTTTTTACAAAGCAAATATTTTTCATAACATATCTCGACAACATATCTACGATTTGGCAAGCTATGGATTTTTTTCACAATTGCTCTCAAGTGAAACTAGTTTTGGGAGGTCTCCAAGTAAATTATTATTGCTATATTCGACATCTACGCTAAAACTTATGCCAAGAATTTATTTGAGAGCCACCTTTCGGTAGGCTCTATTCCAAAAAATCCCAATGCGTACAGAGCATCCGCCGCTTTGTCAGGCCGAAGTCTGCAAAGGGTGAATCTGATGCTTACATGAATGCAATTGGGTTAAAACCGAGTAACGAACAAACAGATTGTAGTCGTTTGGCGTTTTGTATACTCGATATGTATTTGACTATAGACTATGAGCTTCGCTTGGACTTGCAATTTTTTTCAAAAATGTGCTTCTGAGTAAATCTCAAAACTGGTCACAAATTTGAAGTAAGCTTCTAAATAAAAAAATTTACTTTTTACAAAGCAAATATTTTTCATATCATATCTCGACAACATATCTACGATTTGGCAAGCTATGGATTTTTTTCACAATTGCTCTCAAGTGAAACTAGTTTTGGGAGGTCTCCACGTAAATTATTATTTTTGTTCTCCTGGACCAAAAGAAAATAAAATTTGGTAAAAATTAATAGGCCACTAAAAGAGTTGATCCGGAGGCCTCGATATCGAGAGTCCACCGCTTTACCAATTCGGCTACCAGCGCAGAATGCGAAGCACGTAGCATAGACAACGCTATTAAAGTTATATTTTATTGTAAACAATATAACCTTCACTTATAACTTCATATCCACAACGTTTACTGTGTACTGATAGTACAGTGGTAATGTTGTGTGGTTAATACGCCAAAGGTCGGGGTTCGAGCCCCCTGTGCAGGAGACCTTTTCTAGTTCGATACAAACTAGCTTGAAGCCCTAACTTAGGTTTTCTTCTAGTTTTCTCTCAGTTAAACTAATCCAAACGAGTTCTCATACTTTTAAGTTAGGCTGCTCAACAGTTAGTATTTTGTCCGTAGCTAGCTAAAGATGGTTAAACGGACGAAAAGCATTAACTAGCTGACTGTTAAAGGACGTTTTTACCGTTTCGCAAAACTCTTGGACATTTTTTGTGCAGGCCGAACGTACGGTAACGTGTGACTGACATTATGTCAACTACGTGTATTTTTACATATATTTCATATTGTGTTTTCAGGTACTAAAACCCCAGTTTCTGACCAAATTCTATGCGCTCAGTTCATTGCGCATTCCCATTTCTACAAATTCCTCCCCTTTTGACCCTTTTGTGCCAATTCCTACATGTCATATTTTTGCGATCTTATAAATGCTTATTTTCATGTTTTCAGGCGCGCCTTTCCCGTTTCCTACTAATTTCAAGGTGCTCATTTCATTTCGCACCTCTATTTCTGCCAATTCTGCCCCGTTTGTGTCTTATGTCATATTTCTTTTTATGTCATTATTGCGGTGATTCTAGAACATTCTGGGTATTCTTGCGATCACATAGCTAGCTTAGGTGCGTAGGTAATTTCAACATTGTGTGTAAAAGATAGCATTATTCTCGGATAGCATAAACACATTATTCTCGCCTTGACGGAGCAATAAAAAGCATATAATCGGAATCAGCATATTTTACTTGGTGAAAGTAGTAATTTTTAGGCCTGGGAGACGTGTACTTGCTATTTTTGTAATTTGTGTGTTACGGTTATTATTGTGCCCGGACGTGATTTGAGTAGCGGTCCCGTAGACTGTGTCTGACAGATCTTGTTCACTTTTCGCTTACGTATTGCAATTTACCAATACTCATAATTTCTGTAGTGCTTTTCGGCCGCATGGCCCTCGTACAAAAGCCATAACCATCAGAAATAGGGAAAATTGGCAATTTAGTATTAGCGGGACTAACGGGCTTGTGTTTCATATTTTGTGTTACTTACTTGTGCGTTGCTAGTAAACCCGAAAACGGTGTTGTATAGACTCGTACGAGCCATAGGAGTGTTTAAATCGTGTTAAAACTGTTCCAGGATCAACCCGAAACTAGACCATACCCGCCTTCGGATCGGTCGAAAATCCCCGTTTTTGGCCAGTCCAGACCTTACAACAGCCCATGGTGCGCAAATAAACCACACATGAGTATTACAGCAGTTACTGCGCAGATAATAATCCATATATGAGTATTAATAATAACTCTTGTTAATGACTTGACAATGTTACTATTGAGAAACATTTCTTTTTGCTTCTCGGCTTTAAATTTTCGAACAAATCGTAAATCGTTAAATATAGATTAAGAAATACTAGCTACATCATTTCAAATTTGCTCCACTCAACATCTTTCGTTGCAAATTTTACAGTACTTAACTGTTCTGAGAAGAATTGTTTTAACAATGCACTTTGGTTCAACATAGTCGCGCATGAAAAAAGCTACTGATCATTGCTTATGGTGGAGATTTCTATGAACAGCATACAAGCATAGGTCACTCAACTTTGCAAACAAGTTTTAAGTTGAGTACTTTGGTTGCTGTGAGAACGTTGTGATAGTGTTTACGTCCTGGTTTCAGCGCAAGGATCGATTGCAGAGGTATGCTGTTAAGTAGTTCTTTAGCTTAAAATGTTAAATTTAGTATAAGCTTGCAATCCTTTACAAGTTGCCTCGCCACCATAAAATATCTCAATATTAGAACAGACTTCATGACGATTTGTTATTAGGGCAATGGATCCTCCACGTAATGCGCGACTTCTGTTAAAAATTGTCCTATGCTGGGTATAGGTCTATATCATTTAAACTAAGGATGTTATAAATAGTTTCTCTGCAAAAACCCTGGACAACTACTTAAATGCCCTAAGCATCACTAATGTCATTACGGCCATAGCAGATACTGCGTATTATATTGTCTTGGAGACTATTGTACATTTGTTTCAGAACACATTATGTGCAATGAAATTTTAAATTATGTCGACACTCTCATGCATATTAACCGCAAATAGTTACAAAAACTGTATAGTGAGCGTATGCCTTTTGTCAGTAAGTCCTACCTAGTAGCCCTGTTTTGCTGATAAATAGCATCACTTTTTTGACACTTGATCGAATGAGGCGTATGAACAATTTATTGTAACCAAATAAATTCTATGCCGAAAACATCTTCAAAGCCAAAACAACAAAAAGCTGTGCGTCTAGACTTTTCGTTTGTTGGAATAAACGGGGACCGTTGACTGTTAACAATTTATTATTGGAACACTTTAATATATGTTCCGACAAAGTACTTTAAACCTGTATTTTTGACGTTCTGTATATGAAAACAGCTTAGTGCAAAAGCTTGCATTTCGATCACGGTAAATCCTCTTCAGAGTAAAGTTCTCGATGATGCGTCCCGTTTTTTTTCACAGGCACAATATGGCAGGGAGTAACCGGATATCCGTTTCCTGTAAAAATCGGTGTCCTTTTCCGTTATAGAAATGATGTAAATTTTGTTATTTTTTCAGTTAACCCCTTCTCACATACGTTAAATAGTCTATATCGCACCGTGTTTAACAATTGCAGCACGTATACATAGTACTAAATCACCACAAGACGTGAGAGCCCCCTCGGGCCCGAGCGTCAAGCTCCTATAGCTGAGTGGTGATGGTATACGCCTCCCTCTCCAGTCACTGGAGTTCGAATCCTAGAATAAAAGTAGGTCTCAGGGGAAAAGAAAATATTCATGTGAGAAAGGGTTAAAATTAGTAATATATTAGGTATATATCTGGCAATTTGTCATTACAGATATACTGCATTTTTTCAAAATGAAGTAAAAAAATGAAGAAATTCATTTAAATGTTTCGGTCAATGCAAGATAACAGGGGCGGAACAGTATTATAAGCATATTCCTAAGCCTAATCCTAAGCCTGCCGATCAAAAAAATAGTCTAAAGCTTAAGTCTACTCTATTTTAGTTCCGCAGAAAACCTCTCCGCCCCTGATCTTTACATGCGACGAAACTTTTCGCCTGCGGTCAAATGCATTTTCTCCATTGATAAACAACTTCGGACACGTATACATGGCGAATTCAGCCTCATTTTAATAGCCTAATTTTGCCTACCCTCCGGCTTCGGTATTTCTTCCTTCTGGTTGCACCATTATGCCAGGGTACCATTATTGACTAGTTTGCACACAAATTAGGCGAACAGTCTGCTAAGAATTTTAAACCTGTAGGTTTTAATTAAACCATAATACAGGTTTGACCCGCTGTTTGGCAACCAAAAATTCATACCATTTGGCTCTGTCTCTCGATGATTTGTTAGTTTGAATGGTTGATATTTAAGCCAGGTCACAAAACGTTGCTAGGTTTCCAAGTGCAGTCAACCAGAAACCCAAATCGGTAATTTACCGATACCTGTAGCACATTGAAATATATAAATTTACTGTAGTGACCCGAATAAGAGGTGGGGACTGACATTTATTTGGCCTCTCACGAGGGTACCCAATTGTTATTCGGTTACGGACTGTTATTTATTTTTAACCCACGCTCCGCCACACTTCGTTACTGATATATATCCGGTACTGCAACAATCCGTTCTATTAAACGTTTATTTGTTTTGTGACAAGGTTATACTTAGGAATGTACTTTAAAAAATTTAAGTACGCTTTAACGTTCCGAATTCGCGCTACAATTATGGTTAATTGACATTTATGGACTCTAGGGTTTAGGGCCTCTATCCGCTTACGCACTCTTATTAGGGATACGGACTCCTATTGATTCGGAGTCAAAATAGGGTCCACCTCTCTTATTACCCCCCTCTTATTCGGGTCAATACAGTATGCATATATACTGTATTGACCCCAATTAAGAGGGGGAGTAATAAGAACGGTCCCCATTTTGAGTCCCAATCAATAGGAGTATGTATCTCTAAAAGAGTCCGTAAGCTGAGTCACTAAACTCCAATAAGAGTGTATAAATGTCAATTATTGCTAACTGTAGTGTATAAATGGCTCCAGGACGAAATACAGTTCAGTTCGAAACTTTTAAGCATACTTAAATTTTGAAAGTACATTCTTAAGTATAACCTTGCATTATCGCGCAAGCTTTTGATACAAGGCAAATATGCATTTAATTCAACGGATTGCTGCAATGCCGGATATATCAGTAACGAAGGTCGGCGAAGGGTCCGTTAAAAACAAATAACAGTCCGTAACCGAATAACAGGGGATAACCTCTGGAGAGGCCAAATAAGTCTTAGTCCCCTATTCGGGTCGCTACAGTATATATAGAAAGATTAAAAGTGCTAAATTAATCAACGTTAATTATAAAATTCAACATTAGTCTAAGCCTGTTTGTGAACTTTGTAAGCTTACGAATCAGCGTAAGACAGTATCTTAAAACTCGAACCCTTGGTCTCAAACGTTGGTCTATGTAAAAATCAGGGGCGAAACGTTTTTCTGTGGACTGCAATAGTGTAAGCTTAAGCTTTAGGCTATTTTTTTGCTTCGGTTAGGCTTAGGATTAGGCTTAGGCTTTGGCTTAGGCTGAAAAATATGCTTTAATACTGTTACGCTCCTGGGCTTTACATTGGCTCAAACGTCTACGAAACTCAAGAGTGAAATTTTAATACAATTTTTTATCTTTTAGACGGCATAAGGGTTATTTTAAGGATGATTAAATTTCTATAAAATGTTTCTGTTGTACAAAAGTGCTTTTTCTTGTGTTTTACGTATTTTGTAGAAATATATCCCACACACAAAAAAGTATTTCTGAATTTATTCAGAAAAGTGTTTTCTGTGGCAAATCTGAAACGTTTTGCTGATATTTAAGACAATTTTTCTAAAAATACCTGGAAAACGTTGATTTTCAGATTTTATTTCAAAACGTTTTTTGATAACATTTATGTTATAACAGAAATACTTTTCAAGCGCACCTTGCTAATCATATTTCTCAAATGTAAGAAATTGTTTCATAAATATCAGAAATATTATTTTGAGTGCAGTGTCTCCAATTGTACACCACTGCGTTATAGGTGATTTTAGCCTAATTTTAGCAGAAACACAAATGTTACCATGTTTATCTTTGGAAAATAATTTTCGTTTGTTATATGGTAATTTTACGGCCCAATACAAGCTGATTAGCTTTTGCAAGCAGTTCACAATGATCGATTGCTTAGTTATGTTATACTGAACCCTGCAAAAGTTTGGCTTAATGAGAAATTGCGACTGAATTTGTAATTTTCACTCCAGTCAAAGGTTTGAAGTTTGTTTTATGATAACTGTTGCTTTGAGCTTTTGAAATACTGGCAAACAGAAGAAAAATTATGCGTAAATTTTTCATTTTTGTAAAATCTATTATGATTTGACAAGTTGTAAGGTTTGTTACCAGGATGCAACCGGAGGTAAAAAAATACCGGCGCCGGAGCTGGAGGTCCTCGAAACTTGCCTTAGCCGGTAATGACGCGAAAATATGTAGTAAAAATAATGGTTAATAATTAGTCAATTTTAGCCAATATCTGCAATATGTTGTTAATTTGGTTAATTTTACGCTAAATTTTCTGCGATATTTTAGAAAATTCTTTCCTGAAAATTGTGACAAAAGTAAAACGAAACTAGCTAAACAGATAAGTTTTGCAAAATTATGCAAAGTTTTACTACCAAAATCGCCGAAACCTCCGGCAAAAGTTCTACCGGAGCTGGAGCCGGACGCAGATCTCCAGTTGTACCCTGTTTATTACTAACTAAACGGGATAGTTTTTAAATGCGGTAAACACGAAAATACAAATTTGTCGAAATGTACGTCGCAGAGCAGACGGCGTAATATTGTCTTTTGTGGCAAAATTTGTACTATCCAAAGCAATTACTTAAAACCCTTAATTTCTATCCGCAATCGAAATTTTAATTACGTTTTAGGTAATTGAATTTTTCAAATTTGAATTTTAATCTTGTATTTATATTAAAATTATGAAAAAAAGCTAATTTCAATTTCGTTAGTCTTAAAATCTATTTAAGCCGACTTTTTAAAAATGAATCTGTTTCTAAAATTGAAAATTATTATTTTCGTGCAATTTACAAATTTTATTGTTGATGATGCATTACAAATAAGGTGCTAAGAGATATAATCCCGTTTTCACGGGTGCCAAATACACCATAAAAGGGTCTTACACAAGTTGGCTTTATAACCAATGTTTCAGACACACTCGTAAAAATTAGATTCATTAAAGCAGGAACACCGCACATACGTATTTTGGGCACCGTTTCAGCTGATTTAGTATACGTATACAAATTAACATCAGAGTATCTGAAACTATTAAATTTGTGTAAATAGCAAAGTTTTTTCAACTAAATTAAACATTGCATTATTATCTATTGTGATCAAGGCCCCTCTAAGCTACACCGACCGACGTCAACCATAAACTTCCTGGGTGGATCAAACTGACCCTGGCTACATCGTATGGGGTCCGCGAAGCGTACTTAGCCTCTGCTCACCTGTTGTTTATTAGTACAGAGTATTATGGATTTTAGTTTTCTACTAAAATTTACTTATAAACTACAGTTCAATTGTTTCAAATATAACACAGATTAAGCTAAATTTTGATGTAACGACAATGTTGTTTTCGGCGTTAACCATCCATTACCTTGGAGCACTCGCATGTTTGTCTGTCTTCGTGGTAAGTTTGGTTCCACCAGGTTGGTCTTTAAAATGGGAGATAAAATACAATCGTGCCACAAACCCTGAATACCTTGAAATTCTTGAAGCGTTGACCATTTCTACCAATGTATAGAACAGGGCCGTAACAGTACAGTGCAAAAAATGATGAGTCAAATTGACTCTCTCCGAAATAGGCCCTGTGGGACTACACAAACTGAGTCAAATTCGACTTCACCAGAGTCAAACGTGCGACTTTACTGAGTCGAATTTGACTCTGGAAGAGTCGAATCTGATTCTGTTTGTGTAGTCCCGTAGAGCCTATTTCGGAGACAGTCAATTTGACTCATCATTTTTTGCAGTGTAGTATTTATGTATGTTTGTAAGCCTGTGTGAAATACTGTGCGTGGGAAAAAGTTTGAAAATATTTCGATGTTTATATCGGCATTGAAACAGAAAAGCCACTGAAGTACGTTCTGCAGTTGGAGCATCGGCTCTAAAATCCTTAATACTTGTGGACACGGCGAGACAGCCGTGTTGAAATATACCCTTAAATTGATACTGCTTAATTTTAAAATTTGAATTTTTAAGCAGGGCGGCAAAGTACAAAACAACGGTACTGTGAATTTGGCGAGTTATCGTACAAACATTGGCAAACAGAAACAAGGTACTTTAAAAGTGTTGACCTTGAATGTAATTTAAAGATACAATTGGTTCAAACGACTCAACATAAAATTTTGTGATCCGAATAGCTGTTATGTGGACAAAATGTGAATGTCACATGACATTGACTTACAAATCACTGATCTCAAGCGATCATCGTATACAAACAGCCATTTGTCATATGATACTGCGAGACATTTATGCGAATATCAAATGATATTCCAAAATTCTACTAAATATCATATAATATTATGCAGGACAATGGAATTTGTGCACGCTAATAAAGCAGTAAAAAGTCAGATAATGCAGCATTAAATGATTTTGAAAGTTAAATTAGCTTCTACGTTTTGTATCTCGCTGAATTTTTTCTAAAATATATTCTTAAGTACAAATAATTCACATTTCAAATTTTAGTATCATATGATATTCTACAGGACAATTAAGCTAGTTTACCACAACTTTGCAGACTATTTCAAACATATCATATGATACTCGCAGACAATATTTGGAATATCATATAATATTGCAGCATAAACAGTAGATGTCACGTCAGGATAGCATACAATTCAAATTATTACACAAAATGTCACCAGCTATAGTCATAGGGACAAAACGTGTTCCATGCTGCCCCAGTTATAACGTGAATCCCGCATAATGCAGAGTTCACGTTATCAATATTAGACTACTGGACAACGTTTTTTCTGCTTATAGACCCTATATCGTATTCAAAAATTTGTATTTGACTGCTGTTATCATGTGTAGGTCACATTTTGTTCTTCAATGTTATGTGATATTCGAGGTATTGTCTGCGAATATGATATATTTTCAAATGTCTGCGTAGTTGAGGTAACATACCCAAATTGTGCTGTTGAATATCATATGATACTAGAATTTGAAATTTGAATTTTAGAATTCTAAGCTGTGGTTCTAAGCGATTTTGTGTCGGAAACGATTTGCAGTCGTGTATGATATTCGTTAAAATTTTGGAATATATATGATATTCGCATAAATGTCCCACAGTATCACGTGACATACCGACCCTTGTACACATTGAACATTTTTGAGCGGTGGCTTGTGTATAAGCTAATATCATATGACATTTGCGTTTTGTCAGTTGACCCGATATAAGAGCCCGAATTTTAACGTTGACGTCAAATCAACATGGGTCAAACTGTGTCCTGTCTGCCCCGGTTATAACGTGAATCCCGCATAAGGGACACTTATGCGAATATCATATGATACTCCAAAATTACCTGAAGGCGTGAATGCAACAGGACAATTTCGTTATGTTACCTCAAATGTGCAGACATTTGAAAATATGTCCTACGATATTCGCAGACAATATATCGAATATCATATGACATTGAGGAACAAAAGGTGACCTACAAATGTGATGATAGGAGAAAAATAGAAGTTATTGAATATGATATGTGATCTATACGCTTGAAAATGTTACCAATAGTCTAATAGTGACAAAACATGTCGCAAGCTGCCCAGGTTACAGCGTGCACCCCGCATAAATGAAAGATTGAGTAAACAGTCTTGTCTAATGCAATCTTTCGTTTAATTTACAGAAATTTATGAAAGGTTGTTTCGAGTCAAAGATAAATTGTCTAAAATCCCACTTACAACTAACAATAACACCGCAATATTGCCATTCTTACCGTTAACACTTCCGCCAAACGGGGAAACTTTCAAACCTGATCCCGCACCATTAACAACATCCGGCGCCGGAGGTAATTCTGGTCCACTTGCAAGCGAATCAGGATCGGCGGCCTCAAGCAGTACAAGTGGCAGTGGAAGTGTTAACAACGGAGCGACTAGTAGCCCGTCTGGTAGCGGCAGCTCCGCTGGATCGGGTACTTCCAATGCTCCTAGTGCATCGTCTCCAGCCGCTCCTAGTTCTAGCAGTGCGCCAGGAGCTGGAACGACTAGTAGCGCTGCTGCTGCACCTGCAAGCAGCAGTTCACCAGCTGCTCCTGGTTCGAGTAGTTCATCGCCAGGAGCGCCAGGAAGTACCTCATCAACTCCATTGGCATCGAGCAGTTCATCGCCCGGAGCACCAGGAAGTACTTCTTCAACTCCATTGCTATCGAGCACTTCATCACCAGGAGCGACAGGAAGTACCTCATCAACTCCATTGGCATCGAGCAGTTCATCGCCCGGAGCACCAGGAAGTACTTCTTCAACTCCATTGGTATCGAGCACTTCATCGCCAGGAGCGCCAGGAAGTACCTCTTCAACTCCATTGGTATCGAGCACTTCATCGCCAGGAGCGACAGGAAGTACCTCTTCAACTCCATTGTTATCGAGCACTTCATCACCAGGAGCGACAGGAAGTACCCCTCCACCCCACCACTTCATCACCAGGAGCGACAGGAAGTACCTCTTCAACTCCATTGTTATCGAGCACTTCATCACCAGGAGCGACAGGAAGTACCTCTTCAACTCCATTGGTATCGAGCACTTCATCGCCAGGAGCGCCAGGAAGTACCTCTTCAACTCCATTGGTATCGAGCACTTCATCGCCAGGAGCGCCAGGAAGTACCTCTTCAACTCCATTGGTATCGAGCACTTCATCGCCAGGAGCGCCAGGAAGTACCTCTTCAACTCCATTGGTATCGAGCACTTCATCGCCAGGAGCGCCAGGAAGTACCTCTTCAACTCCATTGGCATCGAGCACTTCGTCGACGTTCAATGGAACTTATTCCACATCTTCGACTTTCAACAGTTCAAATACGACGCCAACTTACAACGGCACATCAACCACAACAACGTTTGGAAATTCAACATCTCCCACAACTTCTTCGACAACAAGCATATAAAGTCACTCGTTACCCCTGAACAAGGATGTTGCACTCCGGCCACACAGCCGTTTTGCACGCGCCTGTTGGAATACGAAAATAACAACTCTGTTCGTATTTTCATATTCATTTTTTTACTTTTAAGTATATTTCGTTAATGCAGCGTTCACAATAACAAAATTTGGTTGCGCCAACAGGAACAAATTGTCTTGGCGTTAACGAGTGGTAATTTTTCCCTGGTGAAGGAATAAAAAATCTGTTATTTTGACGCTGTATTTACAAACGAATATTTTTGCAATATTTCGGTTGGTTTCCAAATGACAAATCTCGTGAAAACAATTAATTAATTTTAAATGGAAAATTTTTTTGCAGTCAAAACCATAAAATTTGATTTATAGTTTATAAATGTGGAAATGTCTTAAAAGTTTTAAATTGACAACTTTATTTTCGGTCGTATACCTAAGCCTAATCCTAAGCAAATAATTAGTCTATAACTTAACTTTACTCTATTGCAGTCTCATAGAAAAACGTTCCGCTGCTGATCTTTACATGGCCCTCAATTTCTGTACAATTGGACACCACAATGCGATAGAACCGATTTTTTCACACACAACTAAATATTGAGAAGAGGTTGCTGTCAAACGTACCCTAAACTGGCCAATAGTAACAGGGAGACCAGGGTCACTCAGTCCCCGCTGGAAGAATTCTGTCCGTCCCTTACAAAAATTTCCAACCTTAAGTCATCGAAAACCCTTGTTTTCCCCTTCTGAAAAATGTATAGCCCCCTCTTAGCAAAATGAGCTGTCTACTTTCTATGATACTATTTTTTATTGTATTTTATTGTATTTTTGTTGCTTTGCATGATTGGGTTGATACTGTATAATGCACTTTTTTTATTTGTTTATCATTTCTAATATGTTCGCATTAACATATTGAAAAATAAACATTATAATTCACTCACATTGTTTTATTTACATATCAGATTTGATTTGCATTCACTGCAAATTTTGATGAGTAAATAAATCAATTTAGAGAGAGAATTAGTTATTTCTGGTTATTTCTGAGTTAATAAAACACAAAAACAATCAACTCGCTCTGAGCAAAATTTAATTCCGGGTGAGTTGATTAATGAACTCAAATGAGTTTTAATCAATTCTGAATTCTGAAATATACCTAATTGAAAGCTCAAACTTTTGAGCAAATCCAACTCATTCTGAGTTAAAATCAACGCACTGGACTTTACAGTGTGAAAAGTCAGGATAGAGCAAAGCTACATTTTCAACGCATAATCCAACCAACGCGACTTGATGCGCCAACAGTGGGACTACAATTTTCGCTGTTCGTTGAACGCTGAGTAAGAGCTATTCGTTTCAGAAGCTCACGTTGAAAGTAATAATTTATGACCACTGCGCACTTTAATTCTTCTCGAACTTTGGTTGCAAACATATTTTAAATAAAACATTTTTTGAAAAAATGTTATTCTACAACACCAACAATCGATAATAACCCTTTGAACAACAGTGCACAGTAAATTCCAATGAATTGATTAATCAATTCAGCTAGCGAGTTGGTTATTTCTGAATTAAAATCAGTATATATTAACTCACTCTGAGCTGAGTTGATTCTCATACTGAGTTGAGGTGACTATCAATTCAAAATTCTGAGTTCTCACAGTCCTAAGTCAGACTGAGCAATTTAGTTCATTCTGAGTTAAAATCAACTCATTGAAATTTACAGTGTGTGCGATTGAAAGTCTAAAGTAGCTAACTGTCTATAGATCCGCCAAGGGTGAACAGGCGATCCAATTGGGTTAATGCCCGGTAGGCAGGTTAGAATTGTGACCAATCAACGAAACGAAAAAATATTAGCTATGTAATAATTTTGCTAAATATTCCGTTTTAAATCGGCTTATATCAAAAATCCAGGAACGACTTTTACACAGGGTATAACCCTGAGTTAAGTTGTCTGAAAGCATTCAATTTGTATTCAAATTTTGGTCCCATGTAAAAGATCAGGGGCGGAACGTTTTTCTGTTGGACTGCAATATAGAGTAAGCTTAAGCTTTAGGCTAACTTTTTGCTCGGCTTAGGCTTAGGCTTAGGAATAAACTAATTTTTACGCTTAGGTTTAGGCTTAGGTTTAGGCTTTGGAATATGCTTGTAATACTGTTTCTCCCCTGTTCTTTACATTGGCCAAATTTTGTCGCCAATCTTCAAAATGGACACTTTAAAGCTTCATAAGTATATGCTTAGTAGTCATGGTAGTTTTTAGTGTAATTATGATTTTATCTACTCTTTGTCTATGATGTCTTGAACAAATCTCACAAACTTCAAATACGACAATGACGTTATTCTGAGCCAAAATCAACTCACTAGATTTTACAGCGTTGGCTTACGCTTAAAACTATCCGAACAATCAATGTCTGCCTCCAAAGTCGTTGTTAAGTCCAGTAGAAAAAGTTCGAATGTTAAAATTGGCTTCGTTCTAGACATTTTTTATTTTCGTGAAGCAACAAGATATATCTGAGTATCAAGGTTTTGGATTTGACTTAGGTATAAAACTAGATTTGGGATAAGCTTAATACACACATAATTCATATTGTCTTAAACTTTCAAGACTGTTACATTTTTTAAATTTTCGTAACAAAAATGTTGAAAATTTGTGTCAGAAATGATTAAAACATCAATTTGTTCGTTTCAAAAGTACTTCATTAAAGAAGTAATTTTCTTCTTTTAAAGCTTGTAAACAAGTTGCTTCGTTTAGTCTAAGAATGTATATATAAATAATCGAATTTGAAGGCTAAGTCTGGTTGAGTTCAGGCCCTTAACCTAAGTTGATTGGTTTGACAAATGTTAGGCTGTAAAATTAGGAAATATGATTGAGCTTTAGTTCACTATTTTGGAGTCGAAGATTTATTTATATAATTGAAAAATCCCAAAATTAGTTTACTATTTCAGACATATTTATCTTATACTCCAACAACATTATTATTGTTTATGAAGCTAAGCGTTAAATTTCAAACTGTTTTCAGTCTAAAACGTCTCAGAGCCATATTTTTGAAAAATTTCATATATAAGTCTAGAATTCAAGATGTATATGTTTGGAGTTATTTCTAAGAAAGACATAATTGTCTCATATTTTAGACCATATTTTTTAATTTATAGTTAGGCTCAGGCTTTAGACCTGCGACTTTTATCCAGGATATGCTCTGTGCATAAACCATAAGCTTAATTGTTTATACTTTTGGCTTAAGAGTCAAAAACGGTTGCGTCAAAGATGTTTTAGCTAATAATATATTCGGCAATACCCTTTGTTACGCTGAATTGATTTGAACAACTCGCTGGCTGTTCTCACTTGACTGTTTGATTTTAAACCAGTCAAGACCACTTGGAGCTATCGCTCATGCAACAAAAATCGTCAGTGATATTGCCTTTCCATGTACAATACAATGATACGTATAATATACATTATGTATGCTGTAAATTCCAGTGAGTTAATTAATGAACTCAAAGAGAGAATTAGTTATTTCTGGTCATTTCTGAGTTAAATAGCACTACATATTACCTCACTCTGAGCTTATTCAATTCTGAGTGAATTGATTGATTAACTCAGAATGATCTAAACCAATTCAGAACTCTGAGTTCTGAAAGACCTAACGCAGAGCTCAGGCTTCTGAGTGAATTCAACTCATTCTGAGTTAAAATCAACTCACTGGAATTTACAGTGATGCTGTGTTTCAATTCAATACACCATAGTATGACAAATATGGACACTGTACTCCAAGGGGTTAATTCATAATGTCGCTTAGACAATTTGATTTAAGAAACTTGGCAAAGAGTTGACAAAATCCGAGAAAAATTAGCGACAAAGATTCTAAACAACGAAACATCACCGCTAAACTTACCACAATTCTTTCGTCCAAAACTCACACGGAAACCGATTAAGTTGACGTCCTCGGACGCGGTTAATCCCGAAAATATCGATGAATTCTTAATTCCTGGTTACCACAATATTCTACTCATCACCACTGCACCTGTTCATGTCCCAACCTTAGCACCAGACACCGCTGAACCTATAAATTTCCCGGCTAATTTTCCTGATCCCATACCAGATCAAGCTGGTTATGTCGACCCACAATCTTCGGGATATACCGACCCACAATCTTCTGGTTATGCCGACCCACAATCTCCTGGTTATGCCGACCCACAATCTTCTGGTTATGCCTATCCTGGCGCTAGCCAATCAGCTGGCATCCAAACTTCAAGCATTTTACCCGAAACTTATAGCACCCAGACAGGAGGGGCGCTCCAAGTACTTCAACTACCCCGACCCTCCCTTCGGCAACTTCATCTATATCTGTCACACCTGCACCCACGGGTCACACGACACGCACCTATTTTTTGCACGGTAATGTAACTACTGTATCTCACCCCCCGAGTAGTTATACATCGACATCGCTGGCACAAGGAGTAAATTCTACTACTGCATTTTCGACAACTACGATTTTTCAACAAAATCATGGTAACGCAGTTGTTAATTCTTACAATACGACAACAACGTCACCGGTTTCATACGGAAATACTACAAGTATTTGACGCGAAAAAGTTGGAAATTTAAAGACTGAAAACATTTTGCAAATTTTGTAAACTTATATTTTAGGGCACATATTCTCAAATGCGTATAGCACCTGTGATTAGTTGCTGTATGTTTTCAAACTAAAATTGCAGATTTCAAAATTTGTGCAGAAGTAGGGCAAATCAAACGCGAACAATGTGGTGAATTTCGAACCTTACCACGAGCTTGTTCCAAAGTTACAGGACCTATCACCAACTAGTAATATATGGTATACACATTTGAGAATACATTCTAAGATTAAAGCTTGGACATAAATATAGAGGGCTCGTCTTTCTAGAAACCGTTTGACCTCCGGGAAAATATTTAGGCACCATTACAGGTCAAGCTTGCTCCCCCTACTGGCTACGAAATACTCACGCCGCCCCCCGTCTTATATCACTCTTTTTCGCTACAAATTTTTGGAATTTTCAAATGTATGTAGCACCTATTTTACCAGTTTGTTGTTGAATTTTGTAAATTTGGAATCATAGGTAAATGATGAGTCAACGTTAATTAAATTAGGCTTTGAAATTGAACAGTTTCACGGTTCAGTTGTTCAAGATTTGAGTCCCTGTAAAGATCAGGGGTGGAACGTTTTTCTGTGGGACTGCAATACAATAAGCTTAATCTTTAGACGAATTTTTGGTTCGCTTAGGATTAGGCTTAGGCATAGGCTTAGACTTAGAAATAAACTCATTCTTACGCTTAGGCTTAGGCTTAGCAATAGGTTAATCCTTATGCTTAGGCTTTTAGGCTTAGACTTAGGCTTAGGCTTAGGCTTAGACTTAGACTTAGGCTTAGGAATAGGTTCATCCTTTTACGCTTAGGCTTAGGTTTAGGCTTAGGCTTAGGAATAAAGCTTATAAATACTGTTCCGCCCATGTCCTTTACATTGGCCAAGATTTGTCACTAACTGACGATACTGTTCCGGAATCACAGTTCAGCATACGGCTCTTAGGCTAAATATGGTATATTCTTGTATGAATTATGCTTTGTTCAACTTTGCCTTTTGCATTTATTTTAATTGGGTTGATACATATATGTATTTGCAGGTATTATTTATTATATTATACTGTTTTAACTGTTAATAAAGTTAATAATTATTTGCTCCATATGGGCAATTGTTCTAAAAGTACTGGGATTTCAAGCAAACGCTTTCACATTCCCGTATGCAGTCTTAAACTATAAACCGTAATTGAATGCATAACATAAATTATAAAAGCGTTTGGCGCTTACAAAATTGGTCAAAGAATCAATATGTGCTAATTCTATTCGAGGCCCATGTATAGAACAGGGCCGGATCGTTTTCTGTCGGGGCTGTAATAGAGTCAGTTTAAGCTTTAGACTAATTTTTTTTGCTTAGGCTTAGGTTTAGGCTTAGGAATAGGCTCATCCATACGCTTAGGCTTAGACTTAGGCTTAGGCTTAGGCTTAGGAATAGGCTCATCCATACGCTTAGGCTTAGACTTAGGCTTAGGCTTAGGCTTAGGAATAGGCTCATCCATACGCTTAGGCTTAGACTTAGGCTTAGGCTTAGGCTTAGGAATAGGCTCATCCATACGCTTAGGCTTAGACTTAGGCTTAGGAATATGCTTATACTACTGTTCCGGCCCTGTTTTATACATGGTCCCTATTCGATAACAGTCATAACTGAACTGGAACGGTGCCAAAAATACGTATATGAGGCGTTTCAGCTTTAATAATACAGATTGATATCAAAAATGCTTTGCTAGACGCAGTTGCAGGGATACAGTGTCCGTTTGCACTGCTGAATTTGCCAACGTATCAGCAGCGTAGCTTTCTCGTTCAGCGCTACAGGTAAGGTTTGATTGCGGTGTTAAACGTAATAAATAACATCAAATATATAGAGCCGCTATGCAGTTAAACCGCAGCGGACGCATCCCATATATGTCAGAGGCGTAGCTAAGATTTTATTTCGGCAAGTACAGACTTTATACGTTTTGATCACTGGGTTCCAGAGGGTCATTCGAAAGCCTGTTAGTTATTTGTTGCCCATCAGTATTTCGAGAGGGTACACATACCCTATATCGATACCCCTGTGAACGCCTGCGGCGAACGAGAGAACCACACCCCTTTAATTTACATCTTCGATCTGACCAGACAAAAAAGTATAGGCAATATTAAAAAATGCTATTAGGTAATACGAACCGTCCAATAAGTGAAGAATTAGTAAAAATAATTAAGATGTTCCATCATAATTTGAGAATTTAAAAGACTTTTACGGAAATTTAAACAAATTTAAAAATTAAAATTTGTTTTGCGCTGTGATTCAGATAAACACAAGTATGCAATTTTTAGCTATCGCGTCGAATTATAAGTCTATTCGGAACGGTTTCTAAATTAGCCACAAAAACAAACATTTCAATATCTGCATTAATTAAATTACTAAATTTGATGGTTGCGTGTGTCTGTGCAAATGTAATTGATCGGTTCTATACGTTACACCATTTTTAGTGTCAAATCGCCTTCCGGCAGGGTACAACCGGAGGTCTGCCTCCATCTCCGGGTCCGGCAGAAAATCAGCCTCCGGCTCCGGTACAATTTTTTGCAGGAAGTTCCGGCAAATTCGGTAGTTAAATTTAGTATAATTTTGCAAAATATATTTGTTTAGTGCGTTTCGTTTTACTTTTGTTACAATTTTTAGGAAAAGAATTTTCGAAATTTCTCTAGAAAATCGCGTAAAATCAAACACCTTTGCAACACATTGCAGATATTGGCTAAAATTAACTAATTAACCACGATTTTGATCACCTAATTTCGCCTCACCTCCGGCTCCGGCAAGTTTCGTTGACCTCCGGCTCCGGTATTTTTCACCTTCGGTTGCATCCTGCTTCCGGGTAGTTTTCATATTGTCTCTAAGTAATCGTCTGTATTTTTGCGGGTTAATTTGAGTTCACGCTTACGGGTTGCGCTACTCTTTGTGACGTGAGTCGCCCTCACGTACAATAACGTATTAACGAGACGGACAGCGCCGGACGTCAAGTATAGCGCAATCCTAAAACTTTAATCAAATAATTTTTAAAGAGAAATTATTTTAATTTCTTATTAATAATCCTTGCTAATGAATTTCGGAAATTTGTGACGTATTCGAATTGACGTCCAAACGATTGGCAAGAAACTGAATATCATTGGCCACCTTGTTTTTAAATATTTTGTTATTAAACATAGATTTAACAATTTGTGATTGGTCAATCTAAACTCCAAGCCAATTTCGCTTTAAACTGCCATTTCAACTTTGACAATAATTTTGGGCCCATGTATAGAACAGGGCCGGATCGTTTTCCGGAATTGCTATAATAGAGTCAGTTTAAGCTTTAGACTAATTTTTTGCTTAGGCTTAGCCTTAGGCTCAGGCTTAGGAATATGCTTATACGACTGTTCCGACCCTGTTCTATACATGGGCCATAATTTTCATATGCCATAAGCAGAATAAATATGGTTTCTGTCGTTTTTCAGTCAACCTTAGTGTAATTTTTGCTAAATTTGAATGACAACCTTTAAATTCAGACTGATAAATTAGTTTTGGTAGTCATGGTAGTCTTAGAAGTTTTAGCCAATACTTACAGTTGGAATTCAAATAGCTAATTTCGTGTTTAGAAATCACTTGAGTAGTCTTTGGCTCCAGACGCCTTTCGATTTGTCTCAACCGAACCTTAGAACTCGAATTTCAACTTAAGGCAGTGGTGTTTGAACTGTGAATTTCATGACATTAATCTTAAACTACCAATATGAACCGTATTTGCGTTAAATTATTTGAAAAAATTTTCCAATTTATCAAAAGGGTTAATTTTTTGGACCTTAGGGTTTTGCCTCTCACCCCAGCCAGAATTATATTTTCGTACCCATAGGCTTAATAGCTGCCTACGTTTGAAAGCCTCTATATTGGGTACTGATGCGTGCAATTGTTTACAAATGTCTGTCTATTGCTACTTTAACATTTTGCATTGTTTGGAAATGCTTATATTTTTAACGCATTTTGCCTATTTCTGTTTCTGAGACGGCCCAAGTTTATTAGTCGAAGATACGATCATTTGAGGCATCAGACATTTTAAAAATCAGAGCTGTAAATAGGCACTTATGCGGGGTTCATGTTATAACCGGGGCAGTTTTGGACACGTTTTGTCCCTATGTGGGTCACCTTTTGTTCTTCAGTATCATATTATATTCGCGGCAATATCTGCGGATATAATATGATATATTTTCAAATGTCTGCATACTTGAGGTAACATACCCAAATTGTTCTGTTGAATATCATATGATACTAGAATATGATATTTGAATTTTTGAATTATGAAGCTGTGGTTGAAAGCGATTTTGTGTCGGATACGTTTTGCAGGCATGTATTTGGTATTTAAAGGACATATGTGCCTCTGCAATTCGACTTCCATTCATTTTATTAGTACACAAAGGTTACACTGTCCCGCTGTATATATATCATATGATATTCGTTAATGTTTTGGAATATTATATGATATTCGCATAAATGTCCCACAGTGTCACATCACATACCGTCCCTTGTACACATTGATTTTTTGAGAGTGGTGGTTTATAAGCTAATGTCATATGACATTCGAGTTTTCTCTGTTGACCCAATATAAGAGCCCGAATTTTAACGTTGACGTCGAATCAACATGGGACAAACCGTGTTCGGCCTGCCCGGGTGATAACGTGAACGCCGTTTTAGGGGACTCGAACTAACAAACGACGGTTCTGCATGCAGACACTCTACCACTGTGCCACGTTGAAAGTCTACCCGCATAAGTTACGGTGCCCTAAACTTGACCAGTGTATACACATGTTACCAAATTCCAAAAAACGCGATAAATCATACCAGACGCAGTGAATTTGTTAAAACTACATACTGTAAAATCCAATGAGTTGATTAATCAAGTCCACAAAGAGAATTAGTCATTCCTGGTTATTTCTAAGTTACTACATAACCGGGCGAGTTGATTAATTAACTCAGAACGAGTTCGATCAATTCTGAATTCTGAAAGACCGAATTCAGAGCTCATGTTTCTGAATGGATTGGAGTCATTCTGCCTTACATCAACTCACTGGAGTTTACAGTGCATATTTAAAGTGTCCACCATTTGAATATGAGAATTTTCACGAAACATAAAAAATGTTTCCAGCAAACATATTTTCTATTCCATCTGAGATATACTTTTATGCTAGGATTTTAACTCGGAACTCGGTCGAATAGGGCGTCGACCATCACCGCTCGACTAAATGCTATCTTTTTGCATTTTACACCATACAGTTTTTAGCATTGGATCAGCTCACAGTCTAAAACTGCAATATTAATAATTGCTAAACATTCTAAAATGCGTTCGATTCACTGCGTTGTTTGCATTGCATTGATATGTTGTGCATTTGTGATTGCTGTGGTATGCATTTTGCTAAATTCGTTGTGTGGTTTTAAGTTTAGACGTTTTCCTAAGTTTAGGTTTAAGCTTAGGTTTAGCATTAAGCTTAGGCTTAGGTTTAAGCTTAGGCTTAGGTTTAAGCTTAGGCTTAGGTGTAAGCTTGGGCTTAGGTTTAAGCTTAGGCTTAGGTTTAAGCTTAGGCTTAGGTTTAAGCTTAGGCTTAGGATAAAGCTTAGGCTTAGGATTACGCGTAGGCTTAGGTTTAAGCTTGGGCTTAGGTTTAAGCTTACGCTTAGGATAAAGCTTAGGCTTAGGTGTACGCTTATGCTTAGGTGTAAGCTTGGGCTTAGGTTTAAGCTTAGGCTTAGGTTTAAGCTTAAAAACACTTTTAAGCCAACAGTAGTTTTGTTTTCGTTGTAACCATATATTTTCACAAAACTTCTTCAACCTTTACGGTATTTTGGTAAAAATTGCTGGATGCAAGTTAACCCCAGTTTGCAATTTCGAATCATAAATTGCATTATTTTTAGCAAATATTCGTATTTGACACGCTTAAAAATTCCAAAATTGTTTTTTTCCTTTTGTAGTTCTCATCATTTTTGATTGAAATTTTAAGAAAATTACGCGAATTGTTTGTGTATACATTAATCGCCTGAAAATTACTTTAAAGTTTAGGCTTATTCTATTGCAGTCCAACAGAGAAACGTTCCGCAAGTGATCTTCACATGAGCCAATGTTACAATGAAACTTTATGTTTTTAGCAAATGAAATTTATGTTTTGTTTTTAGGAAAGCCGCAAAGTCTACAACAATGCAACACAAAATTACGGACGTTATCGATCGGAAATGGTCAGAAAAAACAAAGGTAGGTTATTACTTCAAATTTCTTTAATTTTACTTTAATTTAACAAGCTATCGGCATATTAAAGTTTTTTAGGATAATGGTTTTGATATACACTATTAACCTTTTCTCACATAGAGTTGACTATGTGCAACTCAGCGCAGTGTATATACGTTAAATGATATATATCGCACAGTGTTTAACAATTGCAACACGTATACATAGTACTAAACTACCACAAGACGTCAGAGCCCCCTCGGGCTCGAGCGTCTCAAGCTCCTGTAGCTTAGTGGTGATGGTATACGTCTCCCACTCCAGTCATTGAAATTCGAATCCTTATTCATGTGATAATGGGTTAACACATCTGAGCGAGAATTTATGTAAAACAGACGTCGAATTGCAGAATAATTCTGATGTGCGAAGCGAGCGAGAAACCAGACGCAAATATGTTTGCATTTCCGTTATTTACATTTGCAGTAGTCAAATAGGCTTTTCAACTACTACGAAATTGAGTAGAATTAATTATTTCAGATGTATGGGAACGTTTTGACAAAGTTAAAGCCAAACTTGAAAAAATTATCGAAAAACAGGCTGACAAAAAATCGCACAAAAATTTACCCCCATTTTTACGGTTAACTCTTGCACCTGATGAAGAACAATTGATACCGGAAGCGGCGCGGACTACATCTCTGCCGTTAGGGCATCTAATCGACGATGGGATCAATACCGGATATGTTTCCGGAAATCAAGAGTCTCCAACTTACAGCAATGTTGCATCCGGTTCCGGGTCTGGCGGAATAGAAGGCAACAGCCTGTCAAGCGGCTCTAGCACGTCTTTAGGGTCTGCCGGATCAGGTGACACTGGCATATTATCCGGCAATACTTCACAATCCAATGCCATCAACGGACAAATATCATCGACGCAGGCACCAGGAGGTGTCCCAAGCAACACCACATCGACCAGCTCTGTTGCGCAACCCACATCGTCTGCGTCGCCAGCCGCGACAAGTTCCTCCACTCCTGCTGCCCCGTCTTCTACTAGCACTCCTGTAATACCTGGCAACACCACCACTTCCGCAGCCGCCACCACTACCGCTCCTGGAACGACCACAACTAGCAGAGCAGGAGTACCAGCTAAAAGCACATCATCTTTGACAACTACTTCTGCGGGACCCGCAGGTAAGGGTACTACTCCTGTTGTTACCACAACTCCAAGAGTACCAGGAACTGGGACTACCGTAGGTATCCGGAGCGGCCACGACGATAACATAACTACGATAAATACGTTGAATACAACGGCATGGATTAATTGGAATATTACTACAACTGCAGTTACAAATTCGACAGTTTAAAAAGCTTAGACATACTTGCTTTGTCCCATGTTACTTTAAGGAGCGTCCAGATTTCTGATGGGTCTACAAAAGAATAAGTTTAGGTTCTAGGTTCCATTTGTAGCTTCGGCTTAAGTTTAGGCTTTAGGAACACGCTTAATCTACTGTTACGCCCCTTAAAGTAGCATTGGCCCTTCCTTTTATAACCAGACTTAGTAGAAACCCAGAATATATTTAAGAATTTGTGGGGGTCACTCCAGTGTAGGGAGACGCAGTATGCTCTTACAAAAATTAGACCCCCGGGAAAGTCTTAGTACACTTATCACGCGGTGGAAAATCATGTGTATGACTATTTTAAAATTGGTCTAAATCCCAAGTTCAAAAATCCCAAAGGGGTTTAACACCTGACCCCCTGGCAACGACCCCTGAACGACAGCATCGAAATGTTCGTTTTAAGAACAGATGATCTATCTTAGAGCTAAGAGCTTTCAATAAAAACTTATTCAACTTACTGTTCATCACCAGAATTCACATTTGACAAATATTTTAATGTTGATTTTCAATGAACCAGGGAAAAAAATTACAGGAGTCGAGCGTCAACAAATTTTGGCAGGAGTCGAAGCAAGAACCGGAGGGTTGTATCAAACTAATTGTGTATTTATATATATGTATATAAACACATGTAACATATGTATAATTATATAGATGTATACTATATATGGTAAATACTATATATGTACATATGAGCACCGGCCATGTATAGAACAAGGCCGGATTGTTTTCCGGAGCGGCTGTAACAGGGTCAGTTTAAGCTTTAGAGTTGCGCTATACTTGACGTCCGTCACCATCCGTCACCTTACGTTATATCGCACGTGAGTTATAGTTGTACGATACCGCACGGTGACGGATGGTGACGGAAGACAAAAAAGTATAGCGCAACCCTATAAGACTAACTTTTTGGTTAAGCTTAGGCTTAGGAATATGCTTATACTACTGTTCCAGCCCTGTTCCATACATGGGTCTGTGCACCTGTAGCACTTTTCGTATTTAGATCGGGTTGATACATTATATGCATTGATTTTGTGATTAGTCTGTTATGTCCGCACATTTTTGTAGTAACAGCGGCGTCCGCAGAAAATAATATTTGGGGGGGCACCGAATAATTTTGGGGCCTATACAATTGCAATTCAAGATTGTTTACTTTTAGACCGAGTATACCTGGTGGGAACACCAGCCAAGTTTGGAAAGGGGGGTATGTCCGCCCAATGCCCCCGTGTGGACGCCCATGCGTAGTAAACTTATCTTTTATAAACTTATATTTTCCTCAGGGCTTAAATTAATTTAAGATCATCGAACCCATGTAAAGATCAGGAGCGGAACGTTTTTCTGTATAACAGCAACAGGGTAATAGCTTAAGCTTTACATAGATTTAATTGCTTAGGTTTATGCTTAGGAATAAACTAAATCTTAGGTTTCGGCTTAGGCTTAGGGTGCGACTTACGAATATGCATCTAATGATTAAAATCTGCTAATTTTTGCGGTCTCAAACCTTTAAATATGCGACTGACGTTACATTTGTTTATTGTAATTCTAATTTAAAATAATATGCGTTCACCAGACCAACCTTCAGCGACTTAGAGAGATTAATTTATTTTCAGAAAAAAATTATCAAATATTGTATTCAGTGTATAGAATCCCTAAAACAGGAATATTTTTAGTCTTTTACAAAATGGTTGAATTTTTGAAAATTCTTTGTTGACGATTTCTCACAAAGATTTTTCGCTAAAAATCCTAATTTTTCAAAATTCCAAAAATTCCAACATATAAAGTCTCGTTTGGACCGAGGATGTATTTGGCCCATATGAAGAACAGAGACGGAACAGTAGTATAAGCATATTCCTATGCCTAAGCCTAAGCCTAAGCCTAAGCCTATGGCTAAGCCAACGCGTAAGGATGAGCCTATTCCTAAGCGTAAGCCGAACCCTAAGGTTAAGCCTACGCAAATAATTTAGTCAAAAGCTTAAAACCGACTCTATTACAGCCACTCCGGAAAACGATCCGGCCATAGGACCCGGGTCCTAAAAATCCGAGCCGGTTCCAACCCTGGATTGCACACCCCCTATGGATTCGCCAGTGCATGTTTTAGTAATCAAGCTCATAATTGGGTTCATCCAACCCCACGTACAGCGCCGCGGACGGCTGGAAACCGTTAGGGATCGAACGACCAAATAACTGCTGTGATTATAGTTTTAAAACTGAACATATAAACACTTACCGGCTGATTTCGAATCAATCTAAAAGTCATAGGCCTTCGGAATTTGCCAAGACTAAGCTGCAATATTTAGGCGTAGGTTTAGGTTTAGATTCACAATCAGGATTAAGCATCTTTTTTGCTGCAGGTTTGTGGTGTAATTTGCCAATTTTTTGACTTTCGACACTGTGTTAAATGTGTGAACACAAGTGTTGTTTTCGAACCGCAAACTGCTAAGAAATAAAAATTCCACGTAAAATTGACTAAAACAACGTTTTAGAATGTTTAAAAACATCTTAAAATACCAAAGAATACTAAATAAAGTTTTAACAATTTCTAGCTTTATTTCACAAGCTTATTTTAAAAAAAAATTGAAAAAATTTGTACAAAACACCAAAACAAATTAACAATTTTCATAATTTACAAAAATCGTTTTAATTCGATATGCTTCCAACGCGTATTTACTTAAAATCAGTCGTAGTGGGACTACATTTATTGAGCGAAGCTCGAACACACGTAAGCAATTAAGGTAATATGCAAATTAGATTTTGTAGGTTTTTAAGCAATTTCCTAAGATTCCTCGCACCCAAGAACCCTTCAGCCACCCTAATAACTTTTGGAATAATTTAAAAAGTCCGAGTTTTGTCTCGTCAATTAAGCTAATATGCAAATTAGCTATTAGCTAATTATTCAATTATCGGTTTTGGAGGTTTTTTAAGCATTTTATTCAGATTCCTCGCACCCGAAAACCTTCAGTAAACCCTAATAATTATTGAAATAATTTAAAAAGTCCTAGTTTTGTCTTGTCAATTAAGTTAATATGCAGATTAGCTATTAGCTAACTATTCAATTATCGGTTTTGGATGTTTATAAACTATTTATTCAAATTCCTCGCACCTAAAAACCTTTTAGGGCTGAAATTATATTGCTTTTAATCTTAATAGTTAGTGAAATATTGTAAAAAGTCGTAATTTAGGCCTATAAACTATGCTAATATGCAAATTATCTGTTAGCTAACTGCTCAATTATCGATTTTGGAGGTTTGTACATAGTCTACGCAGATTCCTCGCACCCAAAAACCCTTTAATGCATAAATTACATTGCTTCTAACTGTAATAATTAGTGAAATATTGTGGAAAGTCCTAATTCAGGCTTAATTAATTATGCAAATTAGCCTGTAGCTAATAAACGGCTTAAAATTATAAAACCCCAATGCGAGGTTCACACTCCAGGATAAGTGGCTTTCAAACAAAAAAGTTATCAAAATCGGTTCAGCCGTTCCTGAGATTCTTTTCGGACGAACAGACGGACGGACAGACGGACGGACAGACGGACAGACGGACGGACGGACATCCACCTTTCGACCCCCAAGTACAAAACATAAAACGCTTCGCTCAATAGCAAAAATTAGTCGATCAAATTCAAGTTGGGCATAAAGTTCAAAATACGGTCAACTCGTCTGTTGCCTCAAAAACTTAGATTCTTATAAAAACCACATAAAGACTTTAGCTAAAAATTGCACAAAAACTTAAAATATTTTTCAAAATTCTTTTTCAAAATCATTGCAGTTTACATTAAGCCCCATACTTAACTACTGTCGAAAACGTACGCGTAATCCTAAGCCAAAGCTTAAGCCTAAACATAATGATGGGCGAAGAATTGTCGAGTCGATGAAATTTTGGATTATCAAGGGGTCGGACGGCAAATTGTTGTGATACCAACCAGATCATTGTTGTTCAGAAAAATGTTACACGAAAACTTAGTAAGGAACAACAAATTTAATACTTGCGCTGTAAATTTCAATGAATTGATTAATCAGCTAAGCTAGAGAGTGAGTTATTTCTGAAATAATAACAGTTAACATTTACTCACTCTCACTTGAGTTGATGATCACTCTGAGTTAAGTTTGTTTCGGGTAAGTTCAACAATTACATCAGAGTGAGTTTATTGACTCAGAATTCTGAGTTCTGAAAGTCGTAACTCAGACTGAGTGATTCAACTCATTTCGAGTTAAAATCAATGCACTGGAATTTACAGTGCGTTTCAAAACGTTTTATAAATTTATTTCTGGTAGGCAACCAAAGAGTCAACGCAGACAAAAATACAGTTTGAAATAACCACGCGAGCGAAGCGAACGAGAATCAAACCAGTTAATTGGATAAATGTTTTAAAATCGGTCACGTTTTTGATCCGTTTTCAGGAGCGTCAGAGATCCTGTTATATTTTTCCAGCGGTATCACGCTGTAAAATCCAATGAGTTGATTAATCAATTCAGCGAGCGAGCTGGTTATCTCTGAATAAATATCAGTAACCATTAACTCATTCTCAGTTGAGTTAATTCTCATTCTGAGTTAAATTGACTCTGTGTGAATTGATTAATTAACTCCGATTGAATTGAATCAACTAAACATTCTTAGCTCTGATAGTCCTAACTCAGACTGAATGATTCAGCTCATTCTGAGTTAAAATTAACTCACTGAAATTTACAGTGTAACTGACATCGTATGCTCTCTCCTGCTTACGAAGCCTGAAACTTGTGTCACTTTGACGTCTTGAATTGACATCATCTCATTCTGTTCCAGTGTTTACCGAGGCAAGTGTATTGTTATTAAGCTGAAATAATTATTTCTAAGATTGTCGCTTTTTGCTCTGTTGTGTTATTAAATGTTTTGTGTAACCGAATTAGTAGCCATGGTTTCATTGTGTATCTTTAGTTTAAAATTACAAAGTCGCATTGAAATTTTAAAATTGAACTGGTAATTTAGCAGTGTAATTAGCTTTAAAAGATGGTTTTCTATTGAAGGTAATTTCAGCTCTGTTTGTGCATATGTACACACATATATACACTGCAAAAAATGGTGAGTCAAATTGACTCTCTCTGAAATAGGCTCTACGGGACATCACAAACTGAGCCAAATTCACAGTGTCAAATGTACGACTGAGTGAGTCGAATTTGACGGTGGCGGAGTCGAATTTGATTCAGTTTGAGTAGTCCCGTAGAGGCAATTTTGGAAAGATTCAATTTGTCTCACCATTATGCATACATTGGACGTATATATGGATATGTGATATTTTATATTTGCTTACCTTGGAAAAATCTGGAAGAAAAGTTTACGCAAATTTTAAAATTTCCTACCCATGCTGAAGGTTATACTGCGCACGCCAATGTCAAAAACTTTTCATTCTCGTTTAACTCGTTGCGAACGCTTGTATTCACAGTTATACGCTTTTCTATTGTATTGGCAGAAAAATAAAAAATGTTTAAAACTTTTATATTTCAATATCCGTTTTTCGTTTGAGGTTCCGTTTTTGTTATTTTGATCAGTATCCGTTTCCGTTTTTGTTTCCGTTATTATTACTATCTGTTTTTACACCCTGGTACATACCTTTAGACTCTACAATTTAAAGGTCCCCAAAATCATGTTAACCATCCATTTGGTTTCTTTTGCTACAAGTATTTGGCTTGTATGTTGCCTTAATTTCGTTTCAGTGGTAAGTTGGTTCCAAATTAGCCAGCTATTAGTTATCTTTAGCTTTCAAGAGGTAATTTATAATAAAATTTTGGACAATGTTAGCTATAAGAGCCAGCCAACTAGCGTAAAGTCTAAGTCAAAACCTAAGCCTAAGCCTAAACCCAAACATATTAAGTCGAATCTCAAGTGTATGTCTAAATATAACCATTATTCAAATCCTATTGTTTAAATCCTAAGCCTGCCAAGTCTGTCAACGCACTTGTCTTCCTGTCTGCGAATGGATTATAAAAATTATAATTAATCCAGTGGGTCCACATTCTTGAAAAATTGCACAACTCGGTATACTCAAACGCATCTGAAACGAAGACTCACAGCTGCGGCAAAAATTTGGGTTGAAAACTAATTACAAACGGGCAATCAAAGGCGACTTATATTTAGGCTTTCGCAATGCTATAGTTTATTCTGGGTTCGCGAGTTAAACCAATGAAGGAAATTTTAATTTTATACTTGTATATCTGTTACCGTTTAATTTTACAGCAGACAACAGTTGTTCACAACAATGGCATTATCAACTATAAAGGATTTCGATCGACGCTGGCTAAGCAGAAAAAAGGTACGTGAAATGTTTTTTGGTGTCACAAAAACACACTGACGTGTCGACCGGTTGGAATTTACTGAGAGATCCAGTGTTGGATTGAAAAAATTTTCTGAGGACGAAAAATTCAAAAAAGTATATTAGGTTGTTAAATTAGAGAAGTTGTTGGTTCAGTTCAACTCCGGACATTAAAATGTGTGTTCAGAATGTGTTGGTTCGTGAAACTATAATTCTCTGCAAAATTAATTAACTACCTATTATATTTAAAACATATTTGTCTTAAAAATTTGTAAAACAAACGTTTCAATATTTAATTTTTACTGGCAAAAGTTTAAGGCCCATATTTCGTAAAAATTCCCAATTTAAACTGCCTATAAATGTCTTAAAATATAGAAAAATTGTTAAACCACAAAATGCTTAAATGATTTTAGATATTCTAAAACGATATGACAACATTAAAGGGGCATTGATCGAAAATCACAACAATTATGTTATTCAACTACCCGACCATATGGGGCTCGTTCCGCCCCCGGAATACGACTATTATTACTATGACGAATACAACACGTCATCGGTGACGTCAGATTGATTCAACCAATCAAATGCCAGCTCTTAAAACCTCTGGCTCGTTATTATTATTATAATTATGAAAATCATGATAGCAATTAGCAGATATCGCGTTTTTCCTGTATTGAGTGTATATACTCCAACTGTGTGTATGTGCGGCGTTCACGTTATAACTGGGGCAGCTTGGAACACGTTTTGTCCAAGTTGATTCGACGTCAACATAAAATTTTGTTATCCGAATAGCGGTTATGTAGACAAGATGTGAATGTCATATGACATTTTCTTCCAAATCACTGATGTCAATCGATCATCGTATACAAATAACCATTTGTCATAAGATACTGCGAGACATTTATGCGAATATCATATGATATTCCAAAACTCTACTAAATATCATATGACATTTATACAGGACAATGGAATTTGTGCACGCTAAATAAAACAGCAAATAGTTGGATAATGCAACATTAAATGATTTCGCAAGTTGAATTAGCTTCTGCCGCTCTGTTTCTCGCTAAGTTTTTCCCAAAATATATTCCTCAGTACAAACAATTCAAATTTGAAATTTTAGTATCATATGACATTCTACAGTACAATCAAGCTAGTTTACCACAACTTTGCAGACATTTTCAAACATATCATATGATACTATTGCAGTTCAAACAGTAGATGTCACATCAGGATAGCAGACAATTCAAAATTTTTGAATCTCATAGCGGATAAACGGTCAGACAAAATGTTACCAGCTATAGTTATAGAGACAAAACGTGTTCCACGCTGCCCCAGTTATAACGTGAACCCCGCATGATATATATTGCAATAAGCAATATTTTACACAACGCAAAACATCCAACTAAGTCGTAAAAGACATCATCAGGCTCGATTGTCATCGTGTATTGAAATCAGATTTCAGATGAAATAGAAAATATTCTTGTGAAAAAGGGTTTAATAGAAAAACATTTTCAGTTGCTATAATTAAAATTCGCAATGATCAATCATGTAGCTTTATAAACCAGAATAATATATACTTTTGTGCCGATGTTAATATATCAGCTGCTGGCACAGATTAGTTTTTCGTAAAAACCTATTGCTAACTGGTGATAGATGCTGCACACAGCTGAGAATATAATGGCTATTGATAAACGATAGTTCTCAACTGAACAGAGTTTTGCCCAAAATTAACAATAAATTAAATTTGAATAAAATGTCGAACAGAATATTTTTAAAATTTACTTAATTTCAAAATGAATTTCTACTTGTAATTACCGACTTAACCGCCAGTCAAATGATTTTAATTATTGACAATTATGAATTATTTGTGTTTGTGTTTCACGTGTGTGCAGTGTTTATTTAAAGTGTATATTACCCTATCATATATAATATAACAGACCACGATTTTTGGTGGTAAATATGAAACTTGAAACGCCAATAGCAAAATCGTTAGCATTCTACGTGGAAGGTACGGATGTGTCAGGATTTTGTTCCGAATAGAATCCCAATACTCACCTTGCGGCCTCTTTTTCTCACGTTTCCTCCCTCGGATTAGCAGGCCGATGTATATAACAGGGCCGAACAGTAGAATAAGCATCTTCTAAGCCTAAGCATATGAAAGATGAGCCGGCCCATGTATTGAACAGGGCCGGATCGTTTTCCGAAGTGCCCGTAGTAGAGTCAGTTTAAGTTTTAGACTAAATTTTTTGCTTAGGCTTAGGAATATCCTAATACTACTGTTCCGGCCCTGTTCTATCCATGTCCGATGAGCCTATACTTTAGGCAATGCCTGTTAATAAAATTAGTCTAAAGCTTAAGCTTACTCTATTGTAGTCTGGTTGAAAAACGGTCCGCCTTTGATCTTTACATGGCCGATTCAACGAATGTTTTGAAAACAGTGATAAAAAATGGCGTGAAATTTTATCGACCATTCATATATTCTCAGAGTTGGAAACGGGTTAACGGGACGAGTGTCATAAACCAAGGAATTCTCACGGTCACGATGGGTGACGTCATCGATTTTTTTGAATATTTCTAACCAATCAACGCAATACATTAAAAAACTTTATTTAGCCTTAGAAGTTAGCTTTTGTATTAAACTTACTAGTCTTCCAACACTGTGCATTGCTTAACCCTCAATGGCCCGACAGTCTACATATGTAGACATAACCAGTTCGACAATTGATTGTTCGGCAGGTGCTATAGTTAAGAATCTATTGTTTAATTTCCATCGATAATTATTCTGTTATAGTAGTATAAAAAACTTATAGCATTGTGGGAACAAAAGTTTGCTGTACAGTGAGTCATATACCTATATAACCCGACCGTCTACATATGTAGACAGATGTTGATTTGATCATAGTTTGAGTTTTGACAAGAATTGGAACGTTTTGTTCTTACACACGGTTTTGTATGGTGAGGTAAAGTCAGGGAAATGTCAGGTTTGCATAAATTATCTTTGACTGAGGTCGTACGACGTGTATTAGAACCAAGTGATTCAGAGACAGAAGATGACAAACCGGAAGACAATAGTTCAAATGACGACTCAGAATCAGTTGAGTTAGGTCAATGCAGTAGTGAAGAGGCTGCTATTTATGAGCAAGATAGTGATGGTGAATTACAAAAACAATCGGACGCATCTAGTAGTGAGTTGAGCCATATGGACGAGACTTCTAGTGGAAGTAATGTGTTTTTGTCAGCGACGGGTGTTGAGTGGCATTCTACAACACCGCCTGTCCGTGTGTTAGCTAGAAATATAATTCGCTTTCGCGAAGGCACTGCAGTAAACCCTACAACAGAGTCACAAGCATTTTATCACTATATAAACGAGCCCATTTTACATACAATTCAGCGACTCACTAGTAGGCGACTGCGGGCGCGCAATTTTTCGACGCTACCAATGTGCGAGCTGAAAGCTTGGCTTGGGGTGGTAATCAGAGCTGGTACAGATCGCGATAACATGTCTCCAGTGGCTTCACTATTCACCAAAAACGACAGCAGGCCCTTTTACCGCTGCGCGCTGTCAAAAAACAGAATGAAACAGTTGCTGAAAAATGTAACATTCGACAACAAACTGACTCGCCGGGAGCGTCAAAAAAGTGACAAAATGGCTGCTATACGAGATGTTTGGGACCTATTTCAGTCCAACTTACGTCTTCATTATATACCGTCCGAATCACTTACAGTAGATGAACAGCTCTACGGGTATAGAGGATATGCACCGGGGCGAGCGTACATGCCGGTGAAACCTGCTAAGTACGGCGTAAAAATATTCTGGCTTTGCGATGCTCGGAATGGATATGCCCTAAAAGGAAATATTTATACAGGGCGTGAAGGCGAACGGGCCGTAGGGCTTGCTAAACGCATCGTAATGGATCTTATTCAACCATACTGTAACAGTCAGCGAAACATTTTCATGGACCGCTATTTCACATCCCATGAATTGGCTGTGGACCTATTACAAAGTGGGCTAACGTGCACAGGCACAATAATGGCAAATCGCCGCAGCGTACCTCCGGTGCTAAAGTCAACAAAAGAACAAGAGGTCTATAGCACCCGATTTTTATGGGACCACAATAACCGCATAATGTTGGCGTCTTATTGTCCAAAGAAAAATAAAAATGTGCTATTACTAAGTTCAGTTCATGTGAAAAACGAAGTTTGCACCAGCAGAGAGGACAAAAAACCAGCAGTTATCTTGGATTATAATTTGGGAAAAGGCGGGGTTGATGTAATGGACTCTTGCATTGATGATTTTACCTGCAAACGCAAAACGAATCGTTATCCTCTAGTCTGCGTTTTCAATATGATTGATATTGCGTTGCACAACGCATTCATTGTCATGAAACTGAACGGATATCAAAAGTCACGCAATGTTTTCATGAAAAAAGTAGCCGAACAACTAGCGCAAGACAATATGACCAAACGTTACAGTAGTGAAAAAATTTACGCAAAATCAAAGGATTCATTTATGGCTTACGGGCTGCCTCAAAAGCGAAACGAACCTTCTACATCTGGTAAACCGACCAAATGTCAGGTCACAAGTTGTCGCAAATCTACGAGATTGAGCTGTTCGTCATGTGGAAAACGAGTGTGCAAGGACCACATGAATCGCACCATAACGTGCAACGACTGTGCTCAACTGGACAACGCGCCCGCAGTGGGAGGCTGGACGGGGAGCGGGTGGAACTCCGCCAGAACACTAGTTCTGACTGTCTCAAGCCAGTTAAAGGAGGAGAGCACCCTGAGATAAGCCAAAACTAACGCTAGTTGTGTTGTCTACATATGTAGACCGTTGGGCTGATTAAGGTGAAAATTTTGCCGGGCCGTTGAGGGTTAAAACAGTAGCGAACACAACAAAATTTGTATGCAAATTTTCTAATTGTAGAACAAATACGTCTATGTGATATGAAACTATTGTAAACAAAGTATGCTGGAAACTTGCCTAGAATACGTATGCGAGGTGTTACAGCTTTAATTGTATAGATAAAATGTGAAAAAGTGTGCGATAAAGTTTTGTATTATGAACAGAGCCTGGGTAAATTGCACGGAAGCACTGGTGAACCACAGGGAGGCCCAGCTGGATCAAATTGGCCTCGGTGTTCTCTGGGACCTCGATGGATCAAATGGCTACCCTGATACCTGCATAGGGTGTAAGGCTACAGGTATATTCAAAGTCACTGACGAATCTCAGAAAGAACCTGGTCAAGCACCTCCAGGACGGTTTGTGTTTATTTTTAGCACTAAAAATGGCGTTCGGCTTCTTGATCCATTCGCTTATGAGTTTCGTCCGTTATTATATCTCGCGCTCGTTCCACTTTTAGAAATTTATGGATTGGCCACTGGCAGGTACTGGGCTTAGAGTTACGCTTATAAGACTTTAGCGTTCGTAGTTCTGGCCCATGTATAGAACAGGGCCGTTACAGTAGTATAAGCATATTCCTAAGCCTTAGCCTAAACAAAAAAATGAGTCTAAATCTTAAACTGACTCTATTACAGCCCCGCAAAAAACTATCCGGCCCTGTTCTATACATGGGTCGTAGCAGTTATACCATGTAATAATAGGAATTCAAACAAACCATCTGTTGCATTTGCGTATCTCAAAATTTGCACATATGCAGAGCAGACTGGACACAACAAGTGTGCTTAATTTTGATCCTGACAATTTTCTGATTCAAAAGTTACAACAAATATTACCAACTCGTAATAGGTGCTATACACAGTTGACTTTTAAAATTCCTGGAAAAAACGCAAATTTTTATAATAAATTGTTTTAGAATAAACCTGTTGTATCCTAAAAGTAAAATAATGAAGATGATCCAGTGGTATGAACAATGTAAAGATCAGGAGGGGAATGTTTTTCTGTGGGACTGCAATAGAGTAAGCTTAAGCTTTAAACCATTTTTTGCTTGGCTTAGGCTTAGGCTTAGGAATAACCTTACAATACTGTTCCGCCCCTGTTGTTTACATTGGCGACGAGTATAGTTTGTTTGTATATGTCTTTGCATGTGAAACTCACCAATTTCCGTTTGTTGAATATATAATTTGAATATAATTCATTTTACACACCGATATAAGCTGTGAACGTGAAATTTATAAAAATTCACAGCCAAAAAACTAATAATCAAAAATGTTGGTAATTTAAAAGTCGATTGCAAACTTGGGCCATGTATACAACACATCCTGGAACAGAATCTCGAAACTTATTCCGTATTCTCAAATGTGTGAAGCAACTATTGGCTTTGTAACTTCCGAACCAAGAAATATTGAAGCTCGGAATTTAGGATATTTTTCACATTTGACTTGCTCTACTTCTGCACCAATGTTAAGATCAGCTACTACAATTGGTAGTTAATTTTAAAACTAATCATTAACTGATATTAATAGTCGCTATACACATTTGAGAATATGGATCCTAAAGTGTTACGTAAATCTAAAGCCCAAGCAAACATCTATGGCTAACATCTTAGTGCAGGATATGATTTTTGATATGCGGAAAGAATACCAAATTTAGACAAAGAACCAATCAAAGGGTCACCCGTCATGCAACATTTCAAAACAAACGATTTGTGCCCACACTGATTAAAATTGCTACAACCAAGAATGCATGATACAAGAGTGTACAACTCTTTGGGTTCCGCATGGTTTAAAATGTACCATCGGGTGTTGCATTTTTGAGCGACTCCTTTTATTTAATAGGGTGGTGTCGCCATTACATGCGATAACTTCAAATTAAACTTTAACCGGAGCATTTGTGAGGCTTAATTCATACAGTGCCATGGTTCTTTTTAGGTTGTTCCCTTCTACATAAGGACGGGTTCGGTTAAAAACACAACGTGTTCCGGGTATATTTTGTATTATGCGGAACTCCAAGAGTTGCATATCTTGTCTCATGTCCTCCTGTTCTACCATCAATGCTAAAAATTTAAAATATTACATTTAACGGATTTGGTATCTGATGTATAGAAAAATTAGCGAATTTAACTTTTTGTTGCAAACATTTAGCGAAAATTGCACAAATTCATACGAGAAATGGTGGTTAATCAGATTAGCAAAATTGCTCTGCATTTAGTGAATTTTGTTCCCAAAACGTTTCAACGCCAAGCAGATGTTGCAGTTCTTTTGTTGTTTCCTGTTTTGTTGTTGTTGTTGTTGTTGTTGTTGTTATGTCTTTTTGCAAAGTATTTAAAGAAGAGCTGGTTTGTGATGGTAAGACTGGTGTATTTGGCGAATTATCAATGCTTGTATGTTGTAAATTATTCCATGTCCGAGATGATTCGATACAAGCGTACTTACGGCTATTATAATTATTATTTTTATTATTATTATAATTATTATTATTATTATTATTACTATTTTTATTACTATTATTATTACCAACATTGTTATTAAATTTTTCAATTTCGTTATCTTTATGACAATGGTAATATTTGTAACAATTATTGCTTTGTTTATTATTATTATCATTGCTGCTATTATAATTGTTGATAATGTTATAGTAATTATTGCTATAATACCTATCATTAATGTTGTTATCACAATTATTATCACTGTAATTATTACTGGCATTGTTATTATTACAATTACTATTATTACTTTTGGTATTTCTATAATTGTTATTATTACTATTATTAATACTATTGCTAAAATTGCAATCATAATTATTATAACCATCACCATCATCATCATCATAATAATTATTTTTATTATTATTATTATTATTATTATTATTATTATTATTGTTGTTGTTGTTGTGCTTCTTCTTATAACTATTATTGCAAAATCTTACGTTTTTCACTATATCCCCGTTTGATATTGCACTTTTGGCACCACCACTCCAAACCAATTTTGCATCAATTGCGGATGACATTAATGATTTAACAATTTCACCACTGACGTCATAATTGGTATCATTCACTATGACGTCATCGTTTGGCGTCATTTTTAAATTAGAATTATTGCAATTTTGGTGTAAATTTTGACCTTTTTTGTCTAAAACAAACGCTCCAGCAGATATCGGTTCAACACATCGGCGTGGACAAAGTAACAAATTATTTGGAGTTTGTGTTATTAGTAGTTGTTCGACTACGCTCCATGACTCGTGTCGAGGTTGGCAACAAAAACAACAACAGAATCGTCTGAATTGTCGTGACATTAAATAAGCAGTTGAAGCGAATTCGCCGTTGAACCGTAAGTATGTCAATATTCGAACTGATGAGTTGATAACTGCGCATAAATTAATACATTCAACCGCCAGCGAGTAAAACATATCGTAGTTGTCTAGAAATTTTGGGTAGAAAAATTCAAATCCTGTTATCAGAAGCCCGAGACTGTTCCACAGCATATGACCGGTGCACATAAACACGAGCGAACGAGTTGAATCTGAAACAAGTTTGTTATGCAACTTCCACCAATAACATGCGTACACCAGGTGACTTTCGAGGTGGGTAGCGTCATGGACACTGAAGCCAAAAAAACCTTCAGTATCTTGAACGTTGATGCCAAAAACCTTTAGTGTCCTGGACATTGAAGTATTTTTGGCTTCAGCATCCTTCAAACTGAACCTTTTTGGCTTCAACGTCGAGGATACTGAAGCCAAAAATGCTTCAGTGTGCCGAATACCGAAGCCAAAAAAGCTTCAGTGTCCAGGATATCGAAGCCGGGGCTAGTTTGCGCTTCCCGGTCATAACCTACCCATCTATCGTTAGGCTTATACTTGATGCCGTATGGTGACGGGCGGCGACGTACGGCGACGGACGGTGACCGCGGCACGACAAGTACAGCGCCACCCTAAGGATTAACTTCAAATAGATGCAGCAGTACAACAGCATATTGAATGTTTACTCTCGCCAGTAATTAGTTCTTTCAACGACATAGCATAGCGTTTAGCAAATATTTCACAATTATTACACGTATGTGCAGTTCAAAATGTCAACAAGACGTCCAACAACGGGTTGAATTCTAGTGGTTCGTCACAACTTTAGGGATTGTTCGAGCTTCCGGTATAGTTTTATGGATTTATCCGCTTTTGTGGGCTCTTGTAGATTTTTCCTCCACGCTTAATGCTATAGCCATATGTAACACAGTGAAATTAAATCAATAGGGATGGCACGCATGTGAACGCCTTCCTGAAGTGCATGGTTACCAAAAGCAAGCGCAAACTATATATTTCTTACAATAAGAATCGCATGGTCTATAAATCTAAATAACTTAACTAAAGTAGAACTCCATGGTAGAAACAAATGCTTAAACTTTCCAATGCCGCAAAAATATCTCAAAGCGCGTTACACAAAATAACAACTTCCTTCAGAACCCAGAAACCAAACATAAAACATGAAAGTTACGTCTATCTTGAAGGGCAAACCACACTTGAAACACATTCTGCAAATATTAGGTAATTCAGTAACCCTCTAAAAACACCTAACTATAACTAACTGACCCCCCAGAACACTAGTAATCAACATCATTTGAACCAACAATTCCATTTTCAACTCGATAAACTACACTATTACGTAATTGTTAAATATTATTTGAAACTTAAGCGCACAATTCTCTTAACTTTCAGACAATATTTCTTGAATATAAGACAATTTATTTTGTGTGTAGAATCCTTCGCGAATATGTGCCAGAGAGCACACACACTGTAAATTGCAATGAGTTAATTAATTAACTCAACCGGAAAGTTAGTTATTTCTGAGTTAATAACAGTCAACTTTAACTCACTCTGAGTTGTGTTGATTTTCACTGTGACAAGTCAGACTGAGCGATTCAATTCATTCTGAGTTAAAATCAACTCACTAAAATTTACAGTGCAATGGAGTAATAACGCCGATTTACCGGCAAGTTTTTTCTGACGTTGAACTTTGCGTGTAGGCATACTTCCCATGCTTTTCTTGAAATCACGTCGCTGAACGCGGACGGTGCGATGAAAACAGCGAACATTCACTAGCGTTATCACCAACAGCGCAACAAATGGGAAAAAGAAATTAGTGATATTGCTAAACCACAGAGTGTAAATCTGAAATGTAGACAAAATAGAGTTATAACAATGAAAAATACCGAGCCGCACAGGCCTGTAGCCAAAGAAAGGCCAGGAGGGCATAGCCACCCCCTCGAAGAATACTGGCGTTTTAGAAAGTTTTCAACCTTGCTTGTTAGTCGTAGATGAATCTAAATGTTTAGTCTTCGTCTAGGAAGCTTAATCTAGTATACTACGGCTCAAAAATGTTTAGCCTTCGTCTAGGAAGCTGAGCTGACTATGGGCCGCATACCCGGCAGCGGGGAGAAATTATCCTGCCAAAAAAAAACAAAAATGTGGTCTAAAAGTTTAAAAATTTAAAAATAATAAAAAAATCAAAATATTTCGTTGGCAGACATGAATTTAAGTGTCATTTCACAGCGTCGTCTGCAACAATAAAATACAGAACTTGTAAATATCCTCTTGTGCATTGTAAGATAAGTTTGGGGTCAAAAAAGGTTTTTGAAATTTTGTTAAATATAATCACAAAGTCTAAATTTTTTAAAACATAAAAGTAACCGTTAGGGTGGAGTTATAGATTTGGTGACATCCAGCGCCGTCCGTCATCGTCCGGCGCTGTCCATCATTGTACGTGAATTACTCGCGTACTGTTGTGACCCGAATAAGAGGGAAGGCTGATATTTATTTAGTCTTTTCATAGCGTATACCCCTTGTTATTTCGTTACGGACTGTTTTAAGATGCCCTTCGTCGCCCTTCGTTGCTGATATATATCCGGTACTGCAACTATCTGTTGAATTAAACGTTTATTTGTCTTGTATCAAAAGTGTGTCAAACGATAAATGCTTTAAATATGCTTTAAAGTTTCGAATTCAATTTTATTTGGTACTGGAGTCATTTAAGCACTACAATTAACGCTAAATTACAGTTATGGACCCTAATCTACGTTTAGGGCTCAAGATGGTTACTGACTCTTGTTAAGGATACGGACTCATTATTTATTGGGACTCAAAATGGCGACCCATGTTAATATCCCATTTTTTATTTGAGTCACTACAATGCGATACCGTATTGTGACGGACTTTGGCGGACGGCGCCGATGTACCCAGTTGCATATTCCTGGCTAAAAATTGTGATCCATTCTTGCTGCCGTTTTTACCTGTCGATATTTTGGACTGCTTTGAAGTTTCGATGCGCCAACTTGGTACCTTGAAAACCCGGAACAATTTGGATGAAATGTAATTTCGACTTCCCAAAAATGTGTGATATGCGATAGAAAGCAAAACGTCAGTGTTACTGGAATATAATAAGAAATGTTATCGGAATAAAAAAATAATCGTTGTAAAATAGTCTTAAAATAATGAATATTCTTAAAATAAGAAATATTGTTAAAATTGCAAATACTCTTAAAATTAAAAATATTCTTAAAATTAGAAATATTGTTAAAATTAAAAATACTCTTTACATTAGAAATATTCTTAACCCAGATCTACCCAAGTCAGACGATTTGAATGGCACCGCAATAAATGGGTTGCTTATATGTAATTATCAAGTGAAATAAGTATACTTTTCAGGATTGTGCAATACGGACTATTTTACATTGACTTTTTATACTGTCAGTTTAAACTGACATCAGGAGTATCTGGGACCATGTTCCAGCGAAACATATACAAGAACTACTGATATGGGAAACACAAGAAACAATGTTAAACTGCGTAGTTTTCGGCGATTTTTCTGCTTCGCTGGATTTTGGACAACATTGAAAACCTTAAAATGGCACAAAACGCTGCCCGACAGCGCATTTTCGTAATAAATATATTATATTTCTTATGAAAAATCCTGCGCATCGCCTTTGGTCTTAAGAAGTAATCAAAATGGGTTTCTAATCCACTTTAAATGATGCAAACACCCTATTTTGGCAAGCATTTTGCGGAACATTGCATTCAATGCACTAAGAAATACCAGTGACAACGTCATTGCTGAATTTTCGATCGGAGTTCAAAGGTGCACAATGTCATACGTATTTACTGTGGCATATTCCTGCAGCAAAGTTCAGCTCTTGCGTACTCGCAGGCTTACATTAAATATGATAGTGAACCAACAGTAGTTTTTAATCCCGTGTTCAGTCATTTATTCCATAAATTTTCGATTCCAAAGCGAGAAACATGTAATCCATAGGACATCCAGGAAACTGTTTTCTGTCTCACTAAGGTGTACTCTGGATTAGATTAAAGCGTACGACAGCACATACCCTAATTGCTTATTTTAGTAGTAGGTGCTTACTAAAAATATATTTGCAAGTGAAATTTTGTCATTGTCTGCTGATGAAAACATCTGTACCTACATCTTGATGATGTCAGTTTAAACTGACTCTACCGAAAAGTGTCATTCAAAGCGAAATCATTCTACAGCTGGGAAATTTTGCTTTAGATCTTAGTCGATAACGTTACAGTTCCTACTAGTGGCATTCGAACACTTTTTATGCCTTAGAAGGACAATGCGGGTGATAGGAAACCAAATAACAAATGCGCAGATGCAGCTAGCAACACAAACCCGTGAAGTAATCAAGAACAAGGCATAATGAAAGTGCTCATATAAATAGAGTTTGGATGAGTTTTACAACTTCAGAAGATATAAACCTTTTTTCTGCCGCCAGTTTAAACTGACATTTGCAAGATATGGGCTAATACGTTCAGATGAACAAGTTTCACAGCGCTGCGCCCATTTTTGTTACCTTTATGTACAGAAAAACTTAACAT
>JASANG010001642.1:0-44588 GCA_030248215.1 Enoplolaimus lenunculus
AACACAAATTATCCGTATACTCACATTCACAAACTTTATAGTTCCGATTCCTATTTCGATACGGTATAAATTTGCTGTACCGATTCCGATTCCGATTCAGTTCCGCTTTGCACCCTACCAAGCGGGGCTCAAAATTTAGCGAATAAAATGACGTGCTAATACCAGTGTGCCATCGAATCCACGTATTGGCCAAATCCTTAATTGGGTCCGTAAATATGAACCATTGCCAGAAAGGTTAATATATTTCGAGGCCGACCTCAGTTATGAGATTTGTGACTTGAAACCAAAAATACGTATTGATTGCCAGTCATTTAATGTTTCATTGTTTGAAAATATATTGCCGACCATTGTTGCATTTGGCCTTCTCACAGCCGAATTCGATGTTTAAACCGTAAATTTTTGCCGAATCCGAGCACGAATCCGAACCTTTGTTGCCACACTGACTATATACAGTTATACACGTCATAAAACCAAAAGTCCGAAATTGTTTTGAAACAAATTAAAACTTCTGCTATCGTCCTTAAAAACAAAAACCATCAATATATAACATACAGTGGGACAATTGCGAAACTGCAAATCTAAAAAATATAGTATTGGGCGCGGATATATATAAAACATTATGTTGTGTATCATGCGGACAGTTGTAGCTTAACAGTATTTCGCAATTGATTTTGAAACGAACACTGATAGCGTTATGGGAATGATGCAGGCGTGTAGGCAGATCAATTTGTTAGAAGGGGCTGAGCAATATTTAGGAGGGGTATTTAAGCTTGTTGGATGACTACAAGCATATCGGTTTTGAGCTAAACTCAACCCGCATCGCAATTGTAAAGAGTAGAGATGAAAATCTCCGCCGGCCAATGTGCACTTTTCGGGCCGAAACTGTGGAATAAACACATTCCTAAGCCCAGTGGCGGATCCAGGATCTCAAACTGGGGGGGGGGCAAAATTTCACAGGTAATAAACTTATTTTTGAGCCATACTGTAGTAACCCAAATAAGAGGGGGTCCACATTGTGAGTCTCAATTAATAGGAGTCCGTATTTCTAATAAGAATCCGTAAGCGGGTAGAGTCCTTAAACCCTTGTTTAGAGTCCATAAATGTCTATTATCTCTCAGTGTAGTGCATAAATGACTCCAGGGCCAAGAAACATTAAAGCGTGCTTATACTATTGTGTATAAAACAGAGAAATAAACAGCGTAGAACAGCAATTGACAATATATAATTTTTGTCGAGATGCTGTTGGGGGGGCCCACGGCCAGGGTGCCCCCCCCCCCGTGGATCCGCCATTGCCTAAGCCTAAGCGTTGCAAAAGTGTATTCCTAATCTTAAGCGTAATCCTAAGCAAAAATGTCTAGAATCAAAGCCCTCTAGAACCACCAGAAACCGAGACGGCCCTAAAAGTTACTTAGGCCGGAATCTCAATCGGAATGGGAGCTAAACCCTTTGTATGTCAATATATATGCCTGGTTCCCGGACCGAAGGCCGTCGGACAAACACCGTCCGGATAAACACCGTCGACGGAAAGTCGTCCGGACCAAAGGCGGTCCGGACAAAAGGCCTTCTGGATAAAAGGTCGTCTGGACAAAAGACCGTGCGGAAGAAAGGCCGTCCGTACAAAATACCGTATGTATAAAAGGCTACCTGGCAAAATTGAATTTAAACCATATATACTCTCAAGCAGCGACATGCTAAAATGGAAGTTGAGCGATTTGAATAAACAATATAAACCCTGTAATATCTTAGCGAGCATTTGTTTTTGTTTTTTATTTTATTACTGTTGTACCAAAATCTAAACAAAACTTGCAGGTTGTTTTTGCGCTTTTGACCATTCAGAAACTCTCAATCACTAAAAATCACCAGGTACGATAAATCATAAATCGAAAACGAATGTTCACAAAAAACAATGTATCTACAAAAAATTCCGATAGCCAGGGATTAGAGTCTCGGTGAAAACAAGTCTCGGTATTTGGCTGGTCTCGGTTTGAGATTGTATCTTGTAATAGAACCGCTAGAGCCGCTGAGCAACATTTTTTACTGCAGATCACACAAAAGTTACCAGTTTTGTTAGACAAAATACCTGTGTACAGAGTTGGTAGTCTCGGTCTCTGTTAAGTCTCTGTATTTGACAGGTCTCGGTTTCACCTTTTGTCCATGCGGTCTTTTGTCCGCGCGGCCTTTTGTCGGGCGGCCTTTTGTCGGACAGCCTTTTGTCCGGACGGTTTTGTCCGGACGGTGTTTTGTCCGGACGGTCTTTTGTTCAGACGGCCTTTTGTCCCGCGGTCATCTGTTCGGCGGCCACTTGTCCGGCACTTTTCAGTCCGGTCACCATATATACCTATTTTTAGGGAATATAATGTTTTAAGGGCTAGAACCACAGTGTTGCTGCGCACCCGGCGAGAATAGGTACATCTTGATAGGGCATAGAAAACCTCGCAATATAGGTATATCTACTGTAAAATTTATTGTTTGTATATAACAAGCGGAAGCCTCTTCTCATCCATCGTTACGTACGGCCTTCGTTATACACACATGGGCGTAATAATTCTGGTTTGGAGAGATTAGCGTCAATTAGTATCGTTTTATTATATATACTAAGATTTAGGCTCAGCCAGCATTTATATTTGAAAAAATACGTAAATTTTCATTCTAAAGCTTTAGAACTGTTCTTTTCGCTCGTTTAAAATTCGAGGATTTTAGGAAAACTGAGTGCAACCTCTGTAAAATTTTAGTTTTTCTCTTGCTCAGGTCAGGTGCGAATATCACAGTTTGAAAATATTTTTATCAAATGGGTTTGCATGATAAGATAATTAGAAAAAGTTGGTTATGTGCTATGTTAGCACATTCGTGCGGCCAATCAGTGGCTGCGTTTCGGTAACTCTGAGCTCAGCGGCACAGGACGCCTTTGAAAATTGAGCCTTGGAGAATGCGAGAATTAGGCCCAACGCTTACGATTTAACTTATATGTTTAAAATAGACGCTGATGTAGGTTTAGTAGGAAGGCCCATTACTCTTGCTTTGCGCTCTGCTACCGCACCATCCCTTTAAATACTACATTGCATTCCATTTAGAAGTTTCCGCACCTAGTTCGCAGGAAGTTTTAACCTACATAAGTTTATACATCAGTAAACATTTACATATATACAATGTTCATATGTTTAAATGTATTCAGCGGGCAGCGCGCCCAATTCTTTCTTTGTTGTTTTAAAATAAACAATCATGACGCAAAGATCAGGCTCCTAAATTTTCGAATTATTCAGACCGTTTGCGGCAAAGTATTTTTAAGCTTCAAACTTCTGGCTCTGGTGTTAAATCTTAGTTTTCGGTAGAGGCTTATCCTGATCGTTAGTCTTAGGTTTAGACTTAGGCTTTGCAAAGTTCTTATACCTATATACCACTGTTGCGGCCAGCTTCCCTGTTATACTCATTAGCCGAAAGGCCGCAATACATACGCACACCTTTCATTTCACTTCCTTCATATCTACCTACTCCGTTAGCTTTAGGTTTTAAAGCGTAAAAGAATGAGTTTTTTCGTGATAATGGTTTGAGCCTTTAAAACACTGACCTGGTGTAGTTCATATTTTACAATGAACCCAACCATTGGTCTTTCTCATTTTTAAATGATAGCAAATTTGTTTCTTTATAAAATTTTAACTTTAAGGGTACTATTTTTAAATGTTACGGATCTTGCATATGTTTGCATTTCAGGTAAATTTTGAATAAAAGTAAATTTTTTATATATACGCGCATACGTGCTCGTGCCCGATACAAATAAATAATTCACAAAGTCGCATTAGCCGACCGTCGCAACTCGCCCTTAAAATGTCTGAGGAGCGTAATACATCATCTCCTGTTATGAAACATCAGCAACTATTGCCAACCAAAAACCTCTCAACTGCTAAACGCGAGAAATCTGTTCGTCTTCATACAATCGTGAAGAATCGGGAGCATCGTGAGAGATTGGACACTTCTCGATATGTAAGCAAATAATGTTTCCTCGACAAGAAGTTTTAACCTTTTCTTTATTTTATATATATCAGAATATATATCATAGTTCCAACGGAATTCCGATTCCGACTAAAATCCCGACAAAATTTCGTTATGCTCAAAAATTGTAAGGTTGCTACCTTATCATTTTATAAATACCAAGAATTTTGGGAGAGGGGAACGTAAGGTACGGAGGAATCTTCCTCTAGCGTGTGCAGGAACGTACCAGGGTTCCACCGGAATTCCTGGTCCGGTCGGAATTCCTGCAAAAATTCAATTCCTGTTCCTGTTCCTGCATTGAAATACGCAGGAACCTGATATTTTTACGACGATTTGTCAAATCATTTAAACATTAAAAAATTTTGCTGTTTTAAAACAACTAGTCGAACTTCATGCCTTTCATCCCGTCCAGTTTACTTGGTAACTTTTTCAATTGAAATATTTGGTTAGTGATTTTGTATTAATAAATAGCGATGAAGACGAAAAAGAAAACTCAAAAAACTAACTTAAGGTACGTTTTCGACTAATTTAATACGTAAAACAGAAATTCGGTGTTGAAAATTGTTTTATATTCCGATTCCTGTTGTTGTTCCGGCAAAAAGTTCAATTCTTGTTCCTGTTCTTGTTGTGGCTAAATTTAGCTCCTGCTGGAACACTGGATAATACATAGTTGCGGCGCGGTACTGTGCCGGATTATGTCTATGTATAGTCTACTAAATAAAAGTAATCAACGGCATAAAACGTGCAGCTGATGCGCTGTATACTACGCATGTATTTGGTACGCCAACGTGGCCTAGGGAACTGTCTTGCGATTAGTTGAAAAATCAAAATTTTTTGTTTTACATTCCTAAGCCTAAAGTGAAACATAGTCTCAAAACTAATCATGTACTCTCGTTGCAGCGGTGCAAAGCGGGACTGAAATAGAGTGTAAAACATTTAGGTTTGATGGCTTATTTTTTGCTTAGGCTTTGGCTTTTTCTTACACTTACGCTTAGAAATATGCTCTAAAATGATGTGGCTCTGTTACTTTGGCCTAAAATCCACGATGGATAGGCGATCAGGAAATCACCCGTCAAAAACTGATTTGAAACTCGCAGCAGTGAGTGGATGGTAACCGGCGCACATGCGATAAGTAGATAAATTCACAGACTAAATAGGTATAATCATAATCAGTATAAACAATCAATTTATGTATAGCAATAAGCTTTAGTATTTTCTTGACGCGGCGTTTAGATAGGTACGTGCAAACTTTAAGGCAAAAGCACTCCCCTCCCCATAACAGGCCCAAATGCTAGGAAGGGAGGGTGCAATATTTTTAACAGGCATATTTGCTTCCTATTCGATATATGTTATTTAAATGTTTCTAGTTGTTTATGGGACCTTACTATTTATCAAAAAATTTTCCACCACAGCTCTGGATCAGCTAATGGTATGACAGCAGTAGATTCAGTAACTGGTTAACTCGGTGATTCATAGCACAGACGCTAAGTTTATGCGGGTCGGGTAGTAAGTCAACGGCATGTTAAAAAGACAAGTTGTAGGGGTCTACGAGGGGTCGAGGCGACAAGTGGTCCGGTGAGTCAGGGGCCTTTAACATGTCCGATTACAACTTGTTGTTTGATGAGTTAGATGAACTTTAGTCCTATAGGCGAATGATCGCTACCATTTGAATTTATTATTAGCATTTAGATTGACATTGGGCATAATCGGTTTTGGTCTGGTGAGTTCATGAATGAGCAGATGCTTGACGAATACATTTCTTCGTTGAATTTTGGACCCTATAACGAAAAAACTGGAATATACGCTGCGCAAACTTACATGTTTGGAGAAGATTACACTCTGTCCAGACGTTTCATTGACATGTTTCCTGACAAACGAGCCCGATTCGCAATGATTAGCTTAATCTGCAAATCGGAGTGCGACATTGGCAGTCAGAGGCGAAATCGTGAAAAGCTGGACATTTTGATGTCAAATCCAACTCGGCTTGCGTTCTACCTTACTGTATCAATGCGAAACGCTATTGAGTCAATAATTTCGTGTCGATGCAAAAGGTATATATGCGTATATACGTATATATACACGCACGCTTACTTCTGGATGGCTTTTAATTTTTCCAAGATGAACATAACCTACCTAAAAGTGGAAAATGGATTTGCGATGTTACTATTTTAGTGCCTTGTACAATTTTGATTGGCTGGCGTGAATACCTATGATTTTCTCCTTTCTGAGGATCGGAGTGAGGGGATATTTGGAATAGGAAAGAGGGTAGTTTTAAGGGAATTCTGAGGGTGCGAACACAAATTTCTCGATGCGGGTCCGGTACCTAACTATGCGACACCCTCGTTTTTAACATATTTAGAACGAAACAGCTGATGAAGGTAATGCATGTTTTGAATGTGTAAAAAGAATTTTCGTTATCCCTGACCAGGTAGTGTTTCGCATCTCCTGTTCCTTTTGCCAACACCCAAGCCACACTAAATTGAGTCAAAGCAATAGCTTTACGCATGTACGAAGTAAGTATCCCATAAAACGTGCATTTTCATCAGACAGAGTTCTACCTTGAGATGAGAAAGAAGTAATTCCGCCCTGGACTGGCCTAATTCCGAATTGGGTTGAATTACGGCTGCGTTACGACACATATACATTACGTTTCTCTAAAAATCACAACCCAAATGATTAACACCGTTTAATTTTAGAATCAAAGAACAAGAAAAACTTGCAAGCTTGAGCAAAGCAGTTGATAACCACATTGAATTGTGCATGACTACTGATCTGGGAACCCTTGCAAATGGAAATCCTAGGTCTCCAAAAACTGCTATTCTAAGAAACGAGTTATACGAAACAACGAGGTGCATCCTAAAGCATGCCAAAAGACCCGTTAGTTTTAAAAATTTTATTGATAATTTCGAGTTTTGGCATTTTCCCAACTTTTAATGTTTTATAATTGTTAAGTATTCGGAATGAAAGTATATAGGTACATGTTGGTATATAAGCCTTGTTGTAAAGCGTCAGCGCAAATTTTAGGAAAAAGTATATACAAGAGTTATGATTTTATGGCTTTTCTTTATCTGCTTGGGTGGCCATCGTTCTGTAGCCAACAGTTACTTAGTTTAGAGTTTAGTTTTGGTAAATCGCAAAGTGCAAAACCTCAGAAATGGATGTGTAACCAACACCTGTGAGTTCATGTTGTTCATGCGAAACGTTTGTAATGCAAAAGCAGTTCAGGGCATGTATATATCGATGTTTTTAAGAGAATGTTCAAAACAAAAACCGAAAAGAAGCTGCGCAAAGTCAAGGTACGTTTGGCAAGAATACACATATTGGACTACTTTTGCTGTGGAAAAAGGCTATGAGGAATTAAATGTTCAAAGCGGTTTTATTAAAATTCCTACCTATGTTACTTTTAGGGACGTCCAGGTTTCTTGTAGATCTGTAAAAGAGTTGGTTTAGATTCTAGCGGCATTTCTTTGTTAGGTTTGGGTTTAGTTTAGATTTAGGCTTTTAGAAACACACTTTTGCAATGACTATATAGGCTTAGGCTTAGGAATGCGCTTAATCTACTGTTTCCCCCTAAAAGTAACATTGGCCAAAATATCTATATATGTATTTTGGATACCGTGTGCTTTACAGTTTCATTCAATAGCCAGTATATAACTTATGCATACGTACGCAGTTACACGTTTTTGGTCTGCGCATGATTGGAAGAATTTTATATATATACTTAGTATAAAATAGGTGTTGTTTACAAAACGTTTATTTTGCTCATTAGACAAGCGATAGCAAAGAAAACACTGATCCAAGTGAAAATACTGTCAACATGTGTGTTAGAAAATCGCTCAAAAAGAAGTTTGATAAACAGCACAAAACGCCGTCACCAGTTAATACTTCTGAAACCACTACATCGGTAAAAACCCTTTTTACTTGAAGACGTAGACTTAGGGCTGTGCTGGACTCGCTGCCGCGCTATATATACGTATATATATACGTATATATATATATATTTACACAGGCTGTATATGCCCCCCTCTAATTAAGAAAAGAGGGTCCGTAAAAACAGAACGCGTACCGAACATATCCATTTTATCCCATGTGGAACCTCAAGAGGTGTTATTCTTGTATCATACACTCTTTCTATACGTACTAACTACCTTATGCTGTTTATGTTTCACACTTTTTCTTGCATATATGAGAGTTTGAAATGAGCTGAAAACTATGACTACATTATATACCCAGCTTTGTTTGAAATCAGTAGGATCTCTGACTGGTTTTAGCTCAGTTCAGAAAATTCAAGCTCTCAGAATCAGAAATCAGAGAAGCAGAAGTTTGATATGGTTCCATTGACAGCAAAATCTAAAACGGCTTCGGTGGTAAGTGTATACAGTTAATATTTTGAACTAAAATATAATTTTTATACGTAAATATCTTTTCATTTGAAGAAAAAAGTAAAAGACAACTAGACAGGGCATAGCGAAGCGACAAAACTTAACTTTACCCAACTATATGCTGGTCAGATGCAAAATTTACACACCGAACTTTAAGTATAAATAATACATATAGTTTTAGAAATGCAACTCAGCTGTACTTATAATTTTGTCATGCGTTGTATTTTGGACGGTAGTTTTTTAACTTAATTAGAAAACTTGCGTCATATATATGGAAAATATATTCCTGTCTTTAATGAATTTATGTGGTCGATCGGTAACAACCAAATAAAAACGACTATGTGTTAAATTTGACTTCCGCGGTCGACGAAAAGATATTTTAACATTTTTTATCGTAATCATGCGGTTTTTATTAGGAATCAAACGAACAGAGGCTTGATGCTGGTGAAGAAACAAATCAGCAGTCACAATCTGGAAACATTTCAGTGGTATGTAACTTATTTCTCCTGTCAGATACCGGTGTTACGCGAAATAAAAAAATATACCTATAGCAAAAGTTCATTTCGAAGGCTTAAGGTGTTACATTGACTTTTACACCTATACACAGTATTAAATGGCGAACAGCAGCTAGCTAGCTACGTATGTAAAAGGTTATGAGTTTTTGTTTTTGTCTGTTCTTGGTTCTTCATATAAATTTCAAAGAGAAAAAATATAAGTGCAACTAGATTGCGCTCTACAAAACTTGTCTAATAAGTGCAAAAACCTTTCGATCAAGCATATGCTGTTCAATTTGAATTGGAACAAATAAGTATCATACCTAAATATGTTTTTACGTACTAGACCAAGGTACGTTTTTGATTCATGCTCCAATTTAAAACGTTAAGTTTTGCTATATTTATCTGTTTTGAAATTTATTTTCAGGAAAAAAGCGTCTCGGCAACGAGAAAGCAGATGCATATTATATACAACTGTCATAAGACAGCAAATGGTAATTCTTCAGGCGCAAATGGTGTACCAACCATCAAACTCAATAGAATTAAATCGCTGCGAAGCGCTCCTGGATGGTCAACAAGACTGCAACAGAAATACAGAAAGCGCATAAATGTATATTTTTTCAAATTAGATTGGCCAATGTTACTTTTAGGGCCGTAACAGTAGCTTAAGCGTATTCCTAAGCCTATGCGTAAGTCTAAGCACAAACTGTAGTCTATAAAGTAAGCCTACTCGTTTACAGGTCCGCCAGAAACCGGGACGGCCCTGAAAGTAACATGGGCCACAAGATTTATAGAAGTTCATTACGAGTAATATTTACTGCATAAAGATCAATCATTTCGACCGGATGCTGTGAATGTGATTTTAGTTAATGTTAAGGTCTATACATAAGGGTAACTTTTACAATATGAGTTTATTTGGCAATGGTTTGTCTGTAGTTTCAGAATCGAAGTACTATTTTGACAAAAATGCCACCGAAACATGACACGAACTCATGTCTTGGACATTCAAGCGAATCAGCTCTGCCAGAGGGTAAACGAAAAACTTATAAAATAGTTCATACTTTAATGTGACAGTTGTGTTGTCAGTCGATATCCGGTCGGGCCCCCTTGTTTGATTTCCTTTTGGGGTGCGGTTGTTTTGGTTTCCTGGTTTCATCACACGTTAAGACCGAAATCTGCATTCCAAATAACGCTTGTGTGGGTTATACTGATATGCTTGTTGATGATGCAACGGACTGCTGTTAAACCCGTTTGAAACTGCGTATATGAAATGTTTGCAGATACAATTTCTTGAAAAAACTTTAAGCTCGATCATTTTTTTGAATGGGCGGTCAGCGAGACTGCCCATGGGCCATGTAGCCCTTACGGAAAATTCGAAATAAAAAATATATAGGTGTTTGCCGTTAACCCGTCAATATTGTTTAATTTGTAGGTTGCAAAAAACAGGATGGGAATTCGGATGATGAGGACAGATATATTCCTAATATTGACGCAACGGTCACTAACTCAGGCGCATTAAAGGGAGGTAAACACTAAAACATTTCAATAAATTTATTTGTTTTGAAGTTATTCATGAACGAGATATATGAGGTATATACGTATACCAAATTCAAAAATGCTTAGCATATAGAAAGTAAAAGAGCGCACAAGGATCGTCTGATGTGTTTGAAAAATTGTATTCTGGTAGGAGGTACAAATTGAACTAGTTTCAAACTTGCACTCTTAACATTTAATTAAAAACAATAATTTTGACGATCTGTTAAAATCATGGTGTCATTTGATAGTCGTATCGTAGACATATAACATCTATATGTATGTTTTAATAGGTATTAACGAAGAAACATTAAATCCAAATACGTCGGGTGAACCGAAAAATGAAATATTAAATGCAGGCGCTTTTTATGACGGTGAGTCCGAAGCTTGTCGAAACTACGACAATTCATCGGCCGATAACTCGTAACCCGACATTTCGTCAATCCCGAAACCCGATTTACAACGATATATTTCGTTTACTCGACAACTTGTCGTTCAGATATCTCCGCAATCAGACAGACATATGCCTAAGCAGGGGAACAAATTATCGGGACAAAGAGTTGTACGTTCTGATGGGCGAAGCTGTCGGCTGATGAATTGTTGTGATTCCACTACAAAATATTTCAATATGTGCAACTATAAGTGTTGGGATACAAATTTTAACGCGCAGAAATTTGCACGGTACAGACACCTGCCATAAACAAAACAATTCCCTGTATAAAACAAACTAATTTATATATTATAATGTAGTGTTTTCTTTGAAAGAATTTAGGGATGTGTCAAAATACTATTTGTACAGTAATTTTGTTGTATTTTCAGGTTTTGTTAATGGTTTTACCGAACAACGGCAGAACATCGCTACAAGATCTGGTATACATTATATCTGGTTAAAAATTCTAGAATGTATACCTATCATGTTGCTCGCTACAAACAACTGAGTTTAATGCTTTTAGTCACGCTAGCGCAGATATTGAATAAACGAACGATTATTTGTCATATCACCATATTTAGCCAGGGTTCCAACAGTAACTTAGTTTTACTAGAACAGGAACCAGAACCGGAATTTAAAATAATTTTCATCATCGCATTACTGTTGGACTTTTGAGGAAGCTTTGCCAAATGTATATATACCTTAAGCAATTTTTTTGGAGTTTCAACATCAAGGTTTGCCAAAACACATCAGAAACAGGTTATCAACAAATTGAAATATAATTGCAAAAACTTTCATTTTAAAAAATTCGAAATAAAGTTTCAATATTTAAATGATTCTAAAATTTGCCGCAAAACCTTAAAATTCTGATTCCGGCATCTTTCAGTTAATGAACATAAAGAGGAACAGTAATTTTGAAGCAATCCGGCCGGAACCGGAATTCTGGTGGAACCCTGCTATTTACAGAAAATCGCAATTCGACGCTGAACATTCTTGAAAAAAGTAAACCGTATTCGTCTGCATCAGCTGCATTATATACATCTAATCTGGTGGATAACGATGCATCAAAAAAACGGCGCTTGGAATATGATGAAAGTAGGTAAAAATCAGTCAGCAGGTTTACGGCTAATATGTTGGTACATTGTTGAATGACAGTCCGATAACGATCTACAAAAAGGGACTAACTAGCCAACTTATATAAAGTACAGGCAGCAATAAACGCGAGGCAGTAGTTTCAAACATAAATATTACCTATTTGTATTCACTAGCTGTGTTTTATTTCTTTAACTACAGAAACCTGTTAGAAATTTTAGCGCCCGTCATTCCATGTCGAAAACAACCGCGTTTCAGAACAGAACATGCCGAGCTTAACCATCCTGTCGAACCAGGTAGATTCAGTCAACCGCTTGGTTGGTGTACTAGGCCATTATTCTTAAATGTATGTAGCACCTATCATCAATTGGTGCCCTTCGCATATGATTTTCTCTAATCCTATACCAATTTTGAGTTCTAACAACTGAAACAGTAAATCATGTTTGAAATGTATTACTTACTGTCTAGGTATAATGACAGTTGCTATACACATTTAAGAATATGGGTGCTAGCTATAATATGTACGTACTCAACCGTACGTGTTGCATAAACCTGTGAGGAACCAATTGTAAAACATATCCAGAGCGCAGCCTAATACGAGTATATACACAACGTGTTTGTTTGTGTGTGTTGACCGCTGAGTCGCGCATCAAGATTTGAGATATCACCAATAAATCTTTACGACTGGACTGGAATGGATAATTCGAATACGCATATTTTGTCCTTGGTTTAGGGTTTAGTGTTATTGGCCACTCTGAAATTAGCAAGCCTTGAGCTGCAACCCCAAGTACGGAAAACAATGCTATTTCCGCAAGATAAGGACCGATGCATATGGTATATAAGTTTTTAGCGGACAACTTTCATCTTGAGTGGAATTTTCCTAGTGTAGGAAACTCTAACTTCTTTTTATTTGAGCTGTTTTAATTAAATTTTGCAGTATATACCTACCTATATACGTTAAACTAGTTTGAACAAAGCAGCATTCAAAATCTACTGAAGAATAATGGTATACGGGTCTTGAGTTGGGTAGAATATCTTCGAAACAATCATCAGTTTCCAGTATACAAAACTAGGAGGGCGGGGGAAGGGGTAAAACTGACATTTTATATCTACTGACTATTCCATTTAATTCTGTGTAGAACTTTTAGATCCTGCTACAAAAGACGATGACAGCAACGAATTATGCGTTCCAAAACAACAAAACACTGATGACAACCTTAATTTAAGTCAGAAAACAGTTTCTGTTGATCTTGAACCTGAAAAATCAGGAACAACAATTAATGCAAACGGTAGGTTTATAGGAAACAACTTTCATTCAATTCAGTATTTTTCTGTGATTTAGCTTTATATACTGCTGTTCAGCACATATCTCGAATGCGAACTGTTGTTTTGAAAAGCAACTTTTAAGTCAGATTTTCTTCTAAACACTATAATTTTTGGAATCTTGTATTTTAGCTATTGTCGCAGTAGATGGCGCAATTATCAGCGATGAATTATGCACTTCAACACCACACGAACCTAATAACAATAGTAATTTAAGTAAAGTAACAGGTTCTGTTGATCTTGAACGTGACAATTCGAGAATATTATTGCAACAAGATTTTCCGAACCGAACATCCAGTACGTTTGAATATCGAACTTGTTGTACTTATATCTATCATTCAATGCAGTGGCGATAATCGTTTATAAGTTACATAGTTTAATTTTCGTAAGGAAACGACAGTACTAATCTGTTAGGAATGGGCATGTATCCTAGAAACTGCGTACAAAATAAGGTTTTAACAAAATTCATTTTAAAAAACAAAATTTATCAAAATGGAACGATTTTTTCTTTTTTTAGAGTTTTTGCACGACATGGAGGTCGGTTTACAAAACCGAAAGAATCAACTGTTCGGAGCATCATCGGATGAAGTAAACGGAAACAAAGGTAAAAGTACTAAGTGCTTACCGCAGAAACCTAGTTTTCTCCATTACTTTTACGTTTATGCAACATATGATTCTCTTATATATATTTATTCATGAATTTCAAAATATGGTAATTTATGTCACTATCGTGTGTCAAACATGTATATATTCATAAGCCTAAGCTTAAACCTAAGCGTCAGAATGGGCTAATAAAACATGAGCCTGAGCCTAAGCCTAAGCAAAAAAGTTAGTTTAAAGCTTGCCCCTAGTTTTGTTAAAATTTGATTCAAAGAATTTATCAAATAAGTATTAAAACTTAGATGGCAATTTCGGTTCAAAATCCAATTTCGGTTCCGAATTCGAATTGCGCGCCCAGTTTCTATTCCAACTCGTCTTCATTCCGGTTGTTTCCCTGCAGTTTTATTTGCAAACTGCGGAAGCGAGGGAGGCTATTTAAACTTAGTGACCCCATCCGGGGATTGACTGCCACCTTCCCCAGTGCCCCCGTTACCTTCTGGTCCCATATACCGAGGCCTTTGATATATAACCTACATAAATCTTTGCGCACGACCCATGTTTAAGAATAACGCTGGTGGAGGTATAATATAGGCAGGTTATATATGCTAAATGCTTTCTCGTGTTGGCTGCTAAAATATTCTCGATTGTAAATACTCTCTGTATATATTAATTTATGTTTTCGGGTTGTACATAGGCATGCTGCGCTCTTTTGCAACATGCCTTTTTGCTCCAGCCCATTTTTGAAAGAGCGGTTACGTGGCCGTTCTATTGAATCCACACCAGGTAGTGTGAAGCACAACCGGCACAGAGCAACGAATAATAGTCGGTCCATGTCCAGTGTGATACTGCAGCAGTGAACCGTCTTCGCAGAACTGCAGCAGGGGCATGCAAGTGTTTTGACTGATTTACAAGTTTAGGTTGAAGATTTTCTAGGAAGACTGAGCCCCATTGGCCCTCCTTGGCCACGAGCCCGAATAGGAGGTGAAAAAACCGAAGCCGGAGTCTGAGCTGTGAAACAAAATTAGTAAAATGAAATTAGTGCAGAATTTGGTATTTTTAACATAATCTCGGCGTAAAGCTATAACACTACACGCTCAGCGCACGAGAATGCTTTCCATATATTGCCAGAATATAGTGGTCGCGGCCGGGGGTGCGTTATAGTATTTTGGTGATATTGCAAACTTACAGTATGCTCCGAGTGTTCGCAACGACAGTCTAGTTTTATTTTGCTCTGTATCATACCATATTGTAATCTCGCAAATGCGCGTTTTAATACGTATATCCAGTCGACTTTAAAGTCTTGGAAATTGTTCCACCAGTTGCAAACTGATTGAGTGGTAAAAGTTTTATAAAACACGAAGAATTTCGCAACTGAAATTCCCGGAATTACCGGCCACAAATCTTCCGGAGCCGAAACTAGAGTTCGATTTTCTGCTGGAACCGGAGGGTGACCGGCTGCAAAATAAACCCTTAAGTATAAAACACCAAGTATGGTATGAGAAATATATATGTAAAAATTGGAATGTTTATTCATAAGAATGTCGAACGATTAAACATACCCGGGAGACGAGCAGGACTCAGTAGCTTCATTCTGGTATAACCACTTTGATTCTGTTCAACAATATCCATCTTTATCTAAAAAAGCGAGTCTAAAACAGGACAAAAGCGTGCTACTGATTTTATCCTATAATGTTATGAACGAAAAATGACAGTTTATTGTTCGCCGATGGCTACTACTGTATGTAGTTTAGCTGATGGGGTAACCGTTTCTCCGCGGGACTGCACTTAATTCTCGTAAATAATTTTTGTTTAGGGTTAAACTTAGGTTTAAGCTTAGTTATAAACTTAGACATTTAAGGTTAAGATTGGGAACATATATACTACTTAAACATCAAAATCAACTGTTGCAGGTCTCAGCTATTCATAGACTTTGTCAAGGAAAGGATATTTAAACTGTTGGGGGACTAAAAAGTGTCGCAATTTTTATACAGACATGACTTTCCAAATTAAATCAGCAACTCGATATTATTGTCAGTACCTACGATTGTGCATGCGATAATTTTGAAATAGCACAGAACTATGGAATTTGTTCAAACTTGAATGTCTTGACAACGAAGGGTTAGAACAGATAATGAAGAACCCTCTTATAAAACGAATGAAAAACCAGATCCTAGAGTTCCAATTTAATTACAATTCCGATTAAAATTCCGGCAAGTTATATTCAGATTCCGATTCCGGCCAATGTTATACCTATGATAGAATTTGTACTTTTCGGTATTGTGTCAACGACTAATGTACCTATATATAGACCAGGGCCGGAACAATAGAATAAGCTTTTTATGCGGTAAAAACCTACGTCTTAATGTGGTGTTTGGCGTATTTATAGATCATACCACAACTATACCTGTATATATATTTATTTAGAGAACAAGGATATTATAAAAACTGACGCTCAAACTACGAACGACGTTAAAAGGAACAGTAACAAAGAACCTTCTGGCGTTCAGCTTCCTGCAGAGGAGGGCGGTAGGTCGTATAAGGGAGTGGTACCACCATACTTGTGCAGCAGCCCAAGTAAAAACATTTTGTTAACAAGTATTTCGGGACATTGCTGTACGGCGCCGAACGTTAATATCAATGTTTTCAGTTCCATAGAATTTATTGAAGGGAAGGATTTTTAAAGTTGTGAATTTTTTAATTCATTACTTGACACGTGTTATCAAATTCAAGCTTTTGGATTATAGATATTTTTCATTAAAGCAGAAATTACGTTGGAGTTTTAAATACACTCTCCCTATATACATTTGTTTTAGATCTCTTCATAGATTCTTTCATTAATAAAGTTGACGATATGGTAAAAGATTGGTTAAAAAGTTCTGAAACGGTTCAAGGTACGATACTGATCGTTTAGCAGGTCACTGTATTACACACACATATCAAGCTAATTGTGTCACACTTTCATTTTTAAGGTTGATTTAAGAGTTTTGATACTAATTTTATTGTTTTAAAATATGGATAAAGTTCAAAATTGAGACAGTTTTAAAATACAATACCAAGAAAGTCGGCCTTCCGGCAAAGGAATGAGATTAGGCCGGTATCGTAAAATTTAATTTAGCTAGTCCGAATTTCAGCCGGAATCCGAATTTCGTTTTTTACACCTTATATATGCAACACGCTAACAAAATAACACTTGTGAAGAATATATTTATCTCGTGATATGTTGTGTATTAAAGACTGTTTAAAAAATGGTGCGATTATATAAGCAGTCTAATATTCAATCCCTGCTGTGGTACGGCACAACTTGAACTGATTTTTGGTGGGTTGACTATGACAACCCTCGAACCTCTTGTAGGTGATTGGTGGTCGGGTTTCTGAGGGAACTAAGTACCTATTCGACAAAGACGAGATTCAAATATGATTGCTGATATGCATGCGGGATTTCAAATTGTTTCTGCTGGGAGTTTTTCCCTGTAAATATTTTAACATGGTTCTTCTTCGAAAAAATTCTCAGCTTTCACTTTCCACATGTATTTTTTTAAATTGCTGGCCCGCACAGTAATCGACCGAAAATTCGACAGAATTTGGGTTCCGATTCCGACGAAATGTGACTCCGATGGCTGAATTCGGGCATTTTCGGTTTTCGCGTTCATATGCCTAACACAAACAATATGTCAGGTTATCTTAAGGCTTGGCACGCAGAATTTTGCGCCAAGTGTTGGAGAAACCGATAGCCGCTCTTGGTTGCCTTTGGCCCAAATAAAGTGAATGGTGCATTAAATTTATCTCCTAATACCGTAGGTGTTATATACGTACAAACAAGATTGGCTTTCTCGATGTTCTATGCTTCTAATTTAGAGGTGTGGTGATGTTTGAAATTGTAATATGAGTTAAATGGTGCCTGTAAAAACGCTTGTCATTGTCATGCTGGAATTAAAAGCATTTTGAAAGTATATATCTATATAAACACTCAAACAGATATGTACAATAAAAAACAAATGACTTTAAAACTTTTGTCTTCATCAAGGTTTTTACAACATATTGTCTTGAATTTCAGACATTATTCATGGTTCATCCAAAACTAAGAATCTACAGGTGAAACATTTTCCGAACAATCAAGACGAAATCTTTGAAGGTATGAAATAATTTACGTGTAAGCTCGTCGGTTATGTTCATAATGAAGTTAATGTTGACTGTTTTAAAAAAGTTCATTTGTAATAATATATATTAATAAATTAAAAAATAAAGAAAAACAAAAACGAGAATGGTAAAATCCATTGCGTTCTATATCAATTTCAGGTCAACACCCGAACTCCGAAGAAATAAGCAGTGGGCGGCAATTAAGAGATATTTCAAACACAGAATGTGTATTGCAAGGTAAATGATACGTGAATACAAAATTTGGTTTATGGCAGTATATACCTAAAATACAATTGCAGAAGTTGAGTGCAATCTTATGTTTTAACAGAATTTATTTTTCGTTTTTAATACATCAGTATTTCTGAAAGTTTCTTTGGCCAAATATAAATTGCATTTTGCCTAAAAATTGCTTTTGTATTTTTCCAGCGCCAAATTTAACTCAGATGACTAGGTTGAAAGAAAAAAGCGTCGTGCGTCAATCAGAAATACCGATTGAAAAATTTATGGTAAGCAGCACTCGACGCGTATCCCAAAATTCGGTTCGCAGCATTCTGCCATGCCTTAATGTGGACGATTCAATTGTAAATAGCGATCCTCCTTATTTATTCGTCTTTACTCATGCAAACGAAGAAGTGGGCAAAGGTGTGAAGACGAAAATGTTAATTAAAAGTGGTACCATTGTCTTAGAGTATGCGGGAGACTTAATTACAAAACAAGTTTCCAGAGCAAGAGAAATGGAGTATGGCAGCAAAGGACTGGGAAACTATATCTTTGACTTCAAGAATCCTTTAACTCAGACGACTTGGTCTATAGACGCTACACAAGATAATGGAAGGCTGGGGAGGCTAATAAATCATTCAAAGACTTCTAAAAATTTACAGCCCATTCTTGTATTGCACAAGAACACCCCACGTATTATGTTTAAAGCAATGCGTGATATTTACCCCGATGAAGAATTGCTTTACGCGTACGGTGACTGGCGTCCAAGTGCGCTTAAGGAATTTCCATGGCTTAAACGATAGAGCGTATGCTTCATTTGTAGCAAAACTGAACTGTACAAGACATGCATAACTTTTAGTATGTTTTATGAAATTACACATCAATTGCTTTGTTCTATGTATAGGTATTTTTATTATATGTGGGAATTACTAAATTTATAGATAAACAATATATATTTTGTTTAATACTGCTGGATTATTGAAGCTTAAGTCAAGTTATTTTTAAGCTTTTAGAGAGTAGATAAAAACACTCGTTCGGTTCTATAACTAAACGTCAATCTGCTTTCATACTTATCTTGAATAAATTTAGGTTCACACGAAGAATATTGATATTTATAAAATGGATGCTGCATACAGAAAGTTGGTCGGGGCACCTTCAGTAGCCCAATATAAAAAGACGAAGATGGATATTTTGGCCGGCATTGCTTTAGATGATGTAGCAATAGATTGGATACAACGTTTAATATGTTGCCATCTCGGGTTTTCATTTCAGTCGTCGCTATATACCCAGCGACGTTTCCTTCCCGTCATTGGAGATCATATTCAAATTCTACATACCGGCCATTATCATTGGGTTACTAGTGCTCGATTTAATGAATCTATTTATCTTGCTGACAGCTTGTACGATGCAAAAGTGACTGATAAGCTTGCTTGTCAGCTGGATGAATTGTACGGATTAGACGAAGAAAATCCAAGCTTAGTTTTAGAGATAAAACCGCTTGTTGTGCAGAAACAGACTAATTATACTGATTGTGGAGTTTTTGCTGCTGCAAATGCAGTTTCGTTAGCTTTGGGTGTGGATCCGTGTCAAGTGGAATATAGAGTTTCTAGTATGAGACAACATATGTGCCAAATTATTCAACAGTGGAGATTGCAAATGTTTCCAACTGCTTAAAGTTTCGACTATATGTTATATGCCTTTTTTCTGTTCTGTTATTTTTATGCCTTTTTGTGTTCTGTCAGTACTCGTTTCAAATGCTGCAAATTGAGATGCAAAAAGTTGAAATTAAAATGCGATATTGACGGGCGTAGAATACGTATATATACGATACCTATATATACGTATATATAAAAATAGCTTTTTGTATGGAGGTTAAAACAATCATATTTATAGGGCTTTGTATATGTAAACGTAGGTATATGTATATATACGTTGGGGCAGTCCGTTATTCTGGCCAGTTTACCAATTGACTAACCGAAAACTTTTTGCATGAACCAGGACCATTAGTATGGTTAGAATCACGTAGGCCAACAATTAGTAATTGGTGTGAATATGTAGCAAATTGGAAGGTTTTCAACAGGAACTACAATTCACAGAAAGCAGTACAGGAACGGGAATTCATTTTTCATCGGAAGAGAAATGTTCTTCAAATATATTTTCATTCATTTTGTTTTCACCGACGTCGTTATAACTAATTAATGTTTACGTTCTCTGTGCACATCGACTACCACTTGGCAATATACGTCCATATAGTCCTCATGTTAAAACTAGGGAATGGCTAACTTATAAAAAAGAGAAACATTTTTCACGGTTATTTTGGCATTTGTCCACAACTGGATTTTAAAATTGCAAACTGACAAATAAGTGCTATGCTAAATTTATGAAATTAGGTGTATATATGCCCTTAATTTATTTTTGCCACAGCTTGGATTGCACTTGTATGTTTTAATATAACGCATTTTGACAAATTTTACCTTTAGTGTTGGGTACTTGTGTTGATAATTAAGCCGCTGTTTTGTATTACGGCAGTAAAAAGTGCGGTAAATATATTATACGTAAGTATCAACATTGGCGTTCAGACTTTAACAATAAGAATCAATGGGGATAAATACTGGGTTAGGGAGAGGTATCAAACAGGTTTTGTATTCGTTGACTTGATTTGCAATCGAACAACTAGTTCACAGCGCATGTCTTAAATTTATATACCTATTAACTCAAGAATGCCTACTAGGCTAAAAACTGAACTTCAGTGATTTTGATGATACACTAAGAAAGCTGTATTAAAACACTGATTTTTGCTAAAAGTGCGATTTCTTGGATCCAAAACTGTACGTAGCTTTACATGAAATTGTATAGGATTTCACGGCTAACATCTGATTTTCGTACTGACTGATGCCATTTTGTGGGTGCTGCACGACCTTTTTATATGTTCTTTACATACATATGTGCTAACATACGTAAAACGTATTCTTTTTGCTTGAAAAAATATATAAACATGTAAACGCTCATATTGTACGCGTTGGCACGTAAAATCGTTACATTTAAAATTTTTGCCAGTTTTTCTGCAGTGATCAGCCGAGAATTCGGAAAGCAGTGGACTGCATTTGTTTCCGTTTTTTACAAATAAACTAGTGAGTAGCGAATTTTATGCACATTGACAGATCTATAATATATATACGTATTAGGTTAACGGTATAATAGACAATAACGAAACTTGGTGTTTTTTAACTTCTTGGATCCGGAAATTACATGTGCTCCGTGTGTTTTACGTTTTGGTCCTGTATTTGTTGTCATTTTAAATATATAATAGTGACGAAGGTATAGTGCCGTCGATTTTGTTTTATCTTTCTATGTGCTATGTTGGTGATTCCTTTACACGACGCGGTTAGTGACAAAGGCAATATATGACATTACACGTGGCTGCAACAATGGTTTTGGGGCGGAAACTGAAACTGTTGACATCGAAATGTCCTCAGTGAATTTCAAGGGAAAACCTATATCTATCTATTACTCAAATTTCATGGCTTTACAAGTACCAGAAAACCAGAAGATGCTCGTAGCTTGTACCACCTCTCTGAATCAGATACTTTTTTTGTTTCCAAACGGTGAAACGATCGAAACAAAATTTACCAGCAATAGTCGTGTGCGTACATTGTATAAGCCACATCATTCTTCTATATGTATACCTTTTTTATGCGATGGTTATTTACATGTTTAAGAAGCACTTAAAATGCAAATTTATGTTTAGTGCCATTTGAAATACTTTATGTATAAAAGAGCGTAATAGTATAGGGTAGCATACAGTCAATGATTAAGGGAATAGGATATATTAACCCTTCTAAAAAGTCTGCAAAAACCATAAAAAGACAGTTACGTATATTTATGTACTCAAGAGTCTATTAGATTCGTATAGGCCAATATAAATAAAATACAAAATTGTCAATTCCACAAGTGACATAGATTATGTGCATTTCTTTATCTGCAATTATGATTCAAAAAAATTTTACTCTCAGTTTCTGAACATTGCTCAAACAATTAAATTGAATTCCATTAACGGCAGAGAAAATTGCAATGCCATGTATGGAATTGATTTTAAAATAGCAAAATTTATTTCCTCATCACTGCTAAAATATCGTATTTCTCAAAGTTGTATTCCAATGGCGACCTTAAAATAAAACTGAAATCCGATGGTGTTCTGGAATTGATTTTTCATTTTCCACACCCTGTACACATTTTTTGTGGAGGTGTATAAAAAATGAGGTTATTCTCTGTCAACGACAATTCGTCGGCTGACAGCGAACTGTGTCTTAAAGCCTGTAGGCTTACGATCAAGTTCCAGCTTAGGCTTAGGTTGAGGAAATCATTATCCCAAGCCTAAATCAGTATCTACGTAGTACTGCGGCTTGCGCCCCCAACTTGCACAAGGCGGAAAATGCACACACATGGTGCCTCTGGAAAAGTCATCTGCCTTGTTTGTAAAGAAACTTCGTGTTACCGCAAACGTTTAAGCATTGCTTTCACGCTTTGGCTCGTTGTATCTGGCGAGTTTTCTTGTGCCATTGAGCGCCTGAATTTTGGCCCCGTGTTTCTGGATAAGCTGTTCCGCCCCTGGTTGATACTTTACAAGGGGCCCCGCCTCCTATCCCATCTCGCGGGCAGGTGACGGTGGAACACTCTAGCAGCACCCCTGTATATATCTACGCAGAAGCATGGCCTCAGATTGCACTTTGCTGCGATAAATTCACGATTTATTGTAATTATACATACCTAATCTGCATAACAGAAGTTTCTACAATTTTGGGACGTTACGTTTCCTGCAAAATTAACTGCATAGAAAGCAAAATCATTGATATGATTGACTTCATGCACGAAAATTCGACCGTGATTGCTACACCCAAAGAACAATATTAATTGCGTTTTTATTCCCTTGGACGTCGAACAGCTGTTTCAAACTCTGATGTAAAAACTCTTGGTAGAAACTATGGCTGATTCATGCAGTTTGCGTGCGGACATTCATCACTCATAAGAATCCACAAATACAAATACGACGCATGCTTGCTCTTCGCTTTCGAACACTCCCGATTCAATCGAAAAACGGACGGAACAATGGCAGCTAATTAATTTTCATGGTTAAGCACGTCCGAATAAAAAAACTAGAAAAAACTATTATAAACCAACGGTGGGTTAGCTCGTCGCAGACGAGTACGCACTAATTGCAAATAACGAATGCAACACTGACGAATGTTTGTTCTTCACAGGCGAACACGCGCAAGTTGCAAGCAGCAGGTGCAACAATGACGGACGTTTGTTTTTTACAGTCGAACACGCGCGCATGAGAATAGCGGCAGATGCCAAATTTTCACAGTTGAACACGCATAACTTGCCAAAATCAACGGATGCAACAGCCTATGCAACAATGGCGGATGCTTGTTCTTCACAGTCCAACACGTACGACTCGCAAAAATCAACGAATACAACAGCGGGTGCAACAATGACGGATGTTTGTTCTTTACACTCGAACCCGCACAAATCAGATGAAAATGCGATGGACACCAAATTTTCACAGTCGAACACGCACGAGTCGCAAAAATCAACGGATGGACCAGCGGGTGCAAAAATGGCCTATGTTGGCTCTTCACGGTCGAACACGCGAGAATCAGATAAAATACCGGTGGATGCCATATCATCACAGTCGAACACGCACGAGTCGCAAAAATCAATGGATGCAACAATTCCGGATGTTTGTTCTTCACAGTCGAACACGAGGGAATTAGATGAAACAGCGGTGTATGCCAAATTTTCACAGTCGAACACGCACGAGCCACAAAAATCGACCGGTTTACAGTCGGAAGCGTGCAAAACAGTGGAAGAATACAAAGTACGTAAAGATAAAAAATTTTACGATTATATATAGGCGTATATATAACAGGGTGCAACCAGAATTACAATTTACCGGAACCGGAATTTGAAATATATCGGAACCGAAACCGATGCCGGAGCCGGAAAGCAAAAAATACATGACACCAAAAAATTCATTTTCATTTTGTTTTATATACTGGACGTTATTGGTATCCCAGTGTCTCCGGTGACGGTGCCCGGCCATGTATCGAGGCGGACATCTTCGATAAGTATTTATTATATAATACGTACGGGGTTTAATCTTCTAGGTAAATTTATAATTATGCAGAAATTGCAAGCACGTTGGAACGAGACGGGCTGTAAAAACAACCTAAATGATGATTTTTTTTCAGAGTGATCCAACAATTTGTGATTGCCAAGAAAAAGTTCGTAGACTTCTAATTCTCTTGTCAAAAATATACAAGTAAGCACAACTTGACTGTTGATTGTAACTTTCGAATCTTCGGGTTCTGAACGTTTAAATATATAAGTGCCTGGCACCGCACCAGGGTATATACTCAGATCACCGAGGTATGTAGAATAAAAACTATTATATTTTAGGTATTTTGCGTCTAATTCGTATACGGTCCAGATTTTGTACCCCTTCGACCGTCTTCCATAGTGACCAAATGTTCAGGTGTCAAAAACCAAATTTTAACATCTTTTCGGGTTGTAGCCACAAATAGGACATAGCTATACCAGGGTGCGACCGGATCGCGAATAACTGGGTACCGGACCCAGATCCGGATAGTGATTTTTACCGGAACCGGAACCGGATGTTAACCGGATAGTGTGTTTTTTAAATCAATCAATTTTTAGCACGTTAATGTGTCAGTAAACGTTAATTTATCTTTAGTAAAAAAGGAATATTGCGTTTATATAAAGAAAACTCACAGAAATATCACAACAAAATACTGTATATCTTACAAATTCCCACCCTAATCGCCACGTTACTAACCAAACCATGTTCGGACAATCAAAGTATGCTCGAATACCTTATCTGTTATGTTGTACTACTGTGTACTTACATGTAATGGGTCTGAAAACATAACATCTCCCAACATAATTTGCAACAATTTGAGATTTACGAAATCATCACCGAAATCTGGTATCCGGTAAGTTTATACCGGACACCGGAACCGGAACCAAATGCGGGTTTTTTGCCGGATAGTAAACCGGAGCCAGATATCCGGACGCGCCCTGAGCTATACCTATATGGCCACCGGAATCGCATTTCGCCGAGGGTGGCTGCATCGCACTCATATATTGAAATACAGAAATATCAGGTGCCATGCTGTGCTTAGGATTACCTGGCCTTGAAGCCAACGTCTTGACTGTTTGGCAAGTTCCAATTAAAGGTCTCGCAAGCGAAAACATTGTATATATGTCAAGGTTCAACCGGAATTCCTGCAAAAATTCAATTCCTGTTCTTGTTCCTGTTCCTGCATTTAAAGATGCAGGAACCGAAATTTTTACGGTTTTCTCGCAAATTATGCCTAATCATTTAAGCATCGGAAACTATGTGTTTAAAAAATGTTATTTCGACATGAATATTTTCCAATTTATATATATACGTATATATATATACTTTTTCTGTTGTGTTTTCGTAGAAAATAGCTAAAAGTTTGCTTATATAACAAAGATTGAAATTTCAGAAACACTGATTTCGAAAAAACAATTTTTCAAAGCAAAGTTTCGAATATTTTAATGGTTTATATATAAGTAATTTGACACAAAACCGTAAAATTCCGGTTCCTGCACTTGTAAAACGCAGAAACAGGAACAGGAACAAGAATTCAATTTATGTAGACATTCCAGCCGAAACAGGAATTCCGGTTTAACCCTGTGCCTTGCCAAATAGGTATGAAATGATGAAGAGATCATTTTCGTTTCTTTTCTTAACTTGATGAGGCATGTGTTAGAGTGCAGCAACTGACGGTTGTGCACGTCACAGAGACCTAGTTAAGCCTACAACGTTTAGAAATTTGCAACATAGCTTGCCTAAAAATTCTTGTATATACTGTAATTCAAGGTTTAACAATATGATCCTTAATGTTTAGATACGGCAAACATCACCTGGAAACGCCAAATTCGCTGCCAATTGACGGATATTTTCAAGGTGCTTCGTGGCGTGTTTCAACTATATCGCAAAGGATGGAATGTTTTTTGTATAACGCTATTCGTACGTTTTTCAAAACACCGTCAAACATTTTATTTGACACCATCGTGTGTGGATATTACATTTGGGAAAACCCTGGCGAAACCGTTCAAACCGTCTGGCATCACGGTCGTCCAACTGTTTATTTTCGAAACAGAGACGCTTGTAACTTTTTCCTCAATCGATTACCTGTAGCCATCTTCCACGAGAAAAACCTTAATGTCTACTTGATCGTACCGCTTAGTGATCTAAATTTGGCAGTATCTGTTGTTAAGGCAAAGGTTCAGCTTAGTGAAGAACTTGCGATAAAACGGCAATTTAGTCACCTGACTGCAGAAACTGTTAGCAGTTTATGTGAACTTTTGAAACAACGGCAGCGGCGGATTGTCAAATTTGCTATAATGCAATCCACCAACTTGTCAACACGTAATCTTCGTGAAATTGGAATCTATCGCCCAAATGAAATAAAAGCCAGCATTTTTATAGATATGCAAAAAGTTTCAAAACTAAAGGAAGAATATAACGAAATGATGTCAAAACAGGCAACTTTATCTCTAAATCGGGACAACCTGATCAGATATATTGATCAGCAAATAGAGTATATTGCAAGTGGAGGTTTTGGCAGATGCATCACGTACTCAAATTCTTGCGTCTGTGGAACTGGAGTGAAAACGGCGGTTGATTGCACATCCGGACTCGTTGAACTATTAACGTCGATTTTAATATCGATTCCAAATGTTCGAAACCGAGTCAACAAATTGGTGGGAAATGATGTCGTTTCGCTCAGAATCATTATGTTTCGTTTGGTACAACATGCAAACAAAAACAGTATCAAATTGCCGAAAAGAATAATTGATTACGTAAAAGAATTGGACTTCGTGCCACAGCTTCTGGAATCAATGATTGATAAATCTGCTGCAGATACTGATATATATTTGATTGCTCCGACTGATCAGAAAGATGTTATCAAGACTGCAGATGAAAAAACGAAAATGCTTGTTCATGAGCTCGATACATACGCATACAGGAGACTTCAAGAGATTTCAAAGCTTTCGTACGCACTGAAGCGAATGAAGAATTTCAGCAATAGCGAAATCGCAGAAGCCGCTGGTAACACTGATCGCTTCGCTTTACGGGTTTTGTTCTATCAAGTCTTCACGTACTGCAAACGACACGAAATAAATATTCCTAGACAAATCAAAGAATTCGTCACGGGATTGGGGTATCCTGAACCGACAATGCAGTGTTTGCTGGACGGTTCTGTAAAACCGAGCGATATGGTTAGCGCGTACAGCTCCGACGAAGACATTGCCAGAGCAGCGGAAACGTTGAAGCACACTACCATTCGTTTCATTAAGCGTCAGAAAATAATAGCGTTTAACCTCCTTCGTGACCAAAAATATCTGAAACCGAACGCCGAGCCCGGTTACCTGAAAAAATTCCCAAATATTGGACTGGTTATAGAAAGTTTTGTACGAAGAAATAATGTCGGGGCAGATCGCTGGCGCAAAGGTGGGTCACTGGTGGCTTATTATCGACGAGGTATGCGACTGAAACGTACTCACAAAGTGACATTTAGAACAATTCAAGATCATTTGAATAAAGTTTATTCTCCGAATAAAATATCCCGAAGCACAATATTTTATTTATGCTGCAAACGTCGAAAGCTCAGTCATTTAGTGCACCGTCACTATAACGAAATCGATCTTCGCTTCAAAAGAAGTCGGCGAGGCTTCACCGTAAAGCAATCTGTTGATAAATATCTCAGCGATGCCTTTTACAATTTGAAAGATTACATAGAAAATCGTTGCAAAGTCGCCGTGACATTTAATTCCGACGACGCAGCAGCAATTAGAACAGATACTGTCATCACGCATTGCCAGTTTCCGGTGCTTTCCTTAGAAGGCGAAGAAAAATTGCGAACACGGGTTGATTATCAAAAAGATTATCCTTCTGGTATTCAAGTTTCGTCGTATCTCATTCCACGAACAAGTGTGCAACCTTTAAAAGTTTTTGGGATCGTTAAGCCGAAGGGACTTTATGAGAAAAGTGCCGCTCAGCATTATACAGATTATTTGAACGTGGAAGCTTCAGCTATTGAGAACCCAGAAAAGTTTTTAGTTTGGTTATACCGCCGTGATGGAGGTCCTAATGAAGGCCCTAGTAAAAAAGAGGTAAAACTATTTGCAGCCCTAATTCATCTCAAGAAAGCTCAAATGATGACGATCGTCACAACTCGATATCCGGGTGGATCGTACAAAAATGATGTGGAGAGGGTCAACGGCTGTTTAAAACAAGCGGAAACATTATTTCATTGCCCATCGACTTCTCTCGGCGATAACAGTTGCTGGGAAACCAAACCAGGTGCACAATTGCTAAAAGAAAATTGTGAAATGGCAGGCCACATATACATAAGCCATGTACAAGGTGTGAAGTACAACGGCGTTCCAATCAAACTAATGCTTGGTGAAAACACAATGTTCACGAAGAAATTGGTCAAAACGTTTTTATCGTCAAAACCTGAACAAAGAAGTGCTCAGAAAACAAAGCATTCTGAATTATGGAAGGAGTTGATTGCAGCAGAAAAGATACAGAAGTATCATGAAATGCGCACGCAAACTTCTAAGTACTTCTATGGTTTGCAACTATGCCTCGGAAAGTACGATTGCGATCACCCTTTATGCGCTAAATACACTAATTCCGAAGATTTCAAGCACCAAATGTAAGTGCTCGTTCACTTTAGGCACTTGATTTTTTATCTAGTGTGGTAGATGCGCTATGCTTGTATTAGTAGTTTAACGATAGGAAGGCATATATACCTATCACGGATTAGAATGAAAATTTATATTTTATATAGACTTGTACTAGATGCTAGACAGCCAACGTATTCTTTTTAAAACTTTAACAATCCGTGCATAAAATGACATTCGGTACCGCAATCCGTTTAGAAAAATGGGTATATTAAGTATACCACGGTACTTTACGGACGTACCTGTATACGTACGTCAAGCTTAGTTGTCAATTTTGATGCCTAAATTAAATCTAATTTACAATTTTACCTAAATCAATTAGCGGTATCAATCAATCAACCCCGTGAAAAGTTAGCGGTCCAACCGCATAATTTGTCAAAGTTTCACGACTTTAACTTTTTTCAAACGCTAATTTGAGACCTTTCATATGCAGTTTAACCACGTTGGCTATGACTGTGAATTTATTTTGCCAATTAGAATTTTTAAGCAGCAACATGTCTAAAGAACTTGCTAAAAAGAAAACATTGATCGTAACGTATAAATAACGGTGTACCTAGTGACCTCGCTTTCAAGTTTTCGCATGGCAATTTTTACAACCAAATAAAAAGTGCGTTGCTCTTTTTAATATTTTATGTGCATCTTTGCAGAGACAACCTTCTCTGGTATCCAGGAGGACCTCACATCTTTCAAATAATGTTTCCTGTTCGCGATTCAAAGCGGGATTGGGGTGTGCCATGTAATGATTGCAAAGGACCGTACCGCGGCCATTACCTTCCAGGTATATATATATTATATACGGACATCCACCTTTCGACTTCCGACTACAAAACATAAAAAGCTTCTCCAATCTCCGAGCTCCACTCAATAAATGCTTTTTAAAATACAGAAATTAGTTGAGAACATCCAACTTTTTACGTGTAGTATATATAGGTATACCTATTACACGTAGGTACTTTAAAGTGTATATATACGATAGCTATACGTAGCATTTAAAAAGGAAACAGAAGTTGGTTTGTTTTGCAAATCAAAGTAGATGGGGCTTGGTTGAACAGTTCATAATCTAACTCTCAATCAAATCTACTCCAGTAATTGGTTATATATAGGTATGCGGCCGAAGTACGAGCTGAGCTTTAACTATTTTTGCCGAAAATAGTATAGGACAGAATGATTAAATTCGGAACGTTTTTTTATTTTGGTATAGATATACGACGTAGGCAACTGCTCAGTTGGATGAAAAGTACTAAAGTTTTATGATATGCTCGTTTTCAAAAATTACAGAAAACGAAGCTGTTAAAGCTGCTATGTGTGACCCTTCTCTAATGATAACGGAATACCCATCAACTCGAATTGCACGCTACATCAAGCAAGTTGTTACTAGTCATGACGATCCTTATACTGACGCGACAAATCTAGCGCGCTCCTGTTTGCTCACCCAAGAGGAAACAAATCGTGAAATTGAACGCCTTTTTGCACAAAAAGTCAACTGTAAGTTTTGTAGCAGTTAGGCTCACACGCATACAGCTAAGCCGGACGAAAGTTCTGGTTCAGGTTGAACAAGTTCCGGTTTGATATGTAAAACTGCAGCCGCAACTTTCAGTTTTACCGCACTTTGTAGGCTCGTCCATGAAAACGGTAACGTTTGCCCGACACCTTTGTATATATACCTTACCTACCTATAATAGAAGCGTACTGGAGTAGCGCGTATACATTGTTCTAGTTTTTGTCAGTTTTTATTTGATTATTGATGTCGATAAAGTTTCGTTGAAACTCTCAAATTTAAGGAGTGAAGATGATTTTACTAAAAATTGCGGCTTCGATTTAATAGGTTCTGATTTTCTTTCAAGTATATACATGCATTGGGTTCCGATCGAACGATGGCATAATTTTGTGTGTTTAGGTAGGTTGCGTAAAAGAACTGCGTTCAAATGTATATATTGTCTGTATTTTAGAATTTGTCCATCAAATTGTAAAAAACGTATATATTTCTATTTTTCTAGGTGAGCAGAGGAGAAAACTGCGAAATTTACAGCGCAGACGGCCCAGCAAATTTCGTAAACATCACAAACACATTGGTTCCAATGGAATAATTGGTATGTCTGACGCAAATTCTGATACTGATCACACTCACCATACTGACTCCGATGAAAGCTACATTAGGTCAGATGATGAAGAGTGTGAACTTGTACAGCCGACAACACCTCCCAATCTGAGCAAAAACGAAGCCTTTTCAAATTCAAACAAAGAAGAAATTGTTCAGAAAAATGTTGAGCAAAAATCGAAAACGCAAGTCCATTGTCGGAGACAAGCGCTCAGGAAGCGATCGTTTGAGACTGGAAATGTGTTGAACTGTGAAAAACCCAGCATGGCCACTGACTCTATTGTATCGCGTCGCAATAAAACTAGCAAGAGTAGAGAAGCTCAACCGCAACGACGTGCCTGTTCTACTCTTAGTTGCCGAAGTGACATTGATCAGTCAATAGACTTGATGGAGGGTAATGAATTTGCGCTGAACTGCAATACAAAACACTCAGCTTCTTTGAAGACTATTAAAGGCATCCTTAAAGATTCAGCCAATTACTGTTCGAATACTGTTACAGTCGACAACAAAGTGGGGTATGATCCAGTTACTCAATTACAGCTGCAACAACGGAAGCTATCAGGATCTGAAAACCTGCAAAACAGATTAAATCTTAGCGGTGATACAGAGAGCGAACTGGAATTATTTCCTATTACTCAAGCAGAGCTACAGCAACGAAAACTTTCCGAAATGCTGCAAAATACCGGGGTCAACATTGAGACAGATGGCGAGGCAGAGCTATTTCCTATGACTCTAGCTGAGCTACAGCAACGAAAACTTTCTGAAATGCTGCAAAATACCGGGGTCAACATTGAGACAGATGGCAAAGCAGAGCTATTTCCTATGACTCAAGCTGAGCTACAGCAACGAAAACTAGCCGAAAAGCGGCGTCACGAAAGCAGTTCGACGACCAATGAAGACGAGGATGAGATAGAGCTATGAGTTGAACCAAGAGAACAAACCAGGTTGTTTAGGTGTGTGATGTTGAAGTATTCTGCCGGATTTTAACTTTACCATAATATATGATGTACATATATACCTAAAAGTATTTATTCTGTCTGAGCACAAGTACACGCTTGGTTTAATGTCCACGTGATATCAAATCTTGCCTTCCCATAAAAAACTGTGACGCCCGTCGTAAATTTATATGTTAAACGACGCCCCTGAAGCAAATTTTAATTTCGATTAACTTCCGCACGAGTGCGTAATTTCATATAGCAGTTTGAGACCATGAAAACGAGTTTGTATGAAAAGGGCTTTTCATAAAAGTTTCTCAATCAAAAGTTGTCTGTGGGGCACATTTTTATATCAAATTTTGGCATCCGCAAGATGTTACGTATATTATATACCTATGTGTATATGAACTGGCGTGAATTGAGTATTTGTTAAAATGAATAGTATTGCTATATCCTTTATCCGATCCATTCAGTACGTATATATTTTCGGTATAACGTATGTATATACATATGTATTCGTTTTGTGCAGCTATGGCCTGTTGCTTTCTCTCACCGTGCCACCAAATGGCCTGTAAGTTTTCTGCGTCATTTTCAAATGTTTATCAGTAGTCGAAAATTGAAAACAGCTGTTCCAAACATACGCATCAAGCTATTAAGCACAGGTTAATACCTATACAACGAAGGCAACCACAGCCAAGTTCAGGTTTTGTCAGGTTTCTTTAAATCATTTTCTTTTAAATTTTCAAATTTTCGCTTGTTGATACTTTGATACGTTTTAATATTAACCCAAAAGCAGTCGTTCAATTTATGTAGGTGTATTTCAAACTGAATAGTATTTGCGGGCCAGAAAACTTAATTTTATACTGGTAAAGCAAATTTTCCCTTTTGAGTATTAAGGTGTAAAGACTAACGGTGGAGCTAGGTATATAGACATACTAAGGTTGCATTTCCCAGCAGTCAGAAAACATGAAAACCAGATTTTTCGGCAACATTAACAAATTTAAAGCTGATATAAAAGTGTGCATATTGATCGCTCATCAGTCAATAGTCGACATAGCCATTGTGAATTTCATTTCACCCTGCCGGTTGTATTTTTTATGTTTTTTATATGCCGTGCACTCTTTTAGCACTATTTGTAAATTTTTATGCAGCCCACACTGTTTCTAAACCGTGCGTTTAAACATTTTAAGTAGGCATATACTGGTGGGTTGGGTTTCCATAAAGTTTTTGGATGCCGTAGTTTCTATACTATTTGAAGCGAATTCCACCGTTAGTGTAAAATTAATACATAGATGGCAGAGGGACGAAATATAGGACCTCCAGGAATTTGTTGAAAATTTTCTTACAAACGTAAGTTCTTAAACTTAAGGTGTTCTGTCCAACTGTTTTGTTCCTTCCTAAGGCTACAGGACCTCTGGTTCAGAATTCTACAGCCTCTACCAAAGAATTTAGTTTTATGGCAGTTATAACTGTTGTGTTTGGGTATACTATATTGTAAAAATCATAGAGCAACTGTGAACTGAGGTGTTTGTTATTTTATTTAATATTCTCGTTAATTTCTATCAGTTCCGAAGTATTAAGATGACCATCCGTCATACTTTTCGTACCTGCAGTGTTTTTCATAAATTCTGCTTCCAATTTGATTATTACTGTACAATCTACGACAAATCGTCTCCCGAAAACTTGTCGCCCAGCAGTGTCCGAAAGCCAAATGCATATACCTAAGCGTATATATACGTATAGGTATATGCCTAATCCTAACCCTAAGTATAACCGTAATCATGGACTGCGCACAGTCGAGTTTATCAAATTTCTGATTAATAACATGCTGTCGGTCAGGAGTCAGGCGACGAATTATCGTGATACCATTCTTATTTCTAGTACCCGGGTGTAACAGATATTAGAATTAACAAAGACGGAAACGGATAGAGATCGAAACAAAGGAAACGGATAACGGATATGGAAGTGTAAAAGTTTCAAAAATGTTTTGTATTTTTTTATTTCATTTCGAACATCTGCAACATATCTGTTAAAAAGTTTCGACATGTGTGCTGATTTAACTAATTTTGAACATAAAAATAGCAGAATTTCCGTTATTTCTATAACGGAAACCGACACCCATATATACCGAAAACAAAAACGTATATCCAGTTACATCCTGCATAGTATATACTCTTCTTTCATCTTTGGTTTTCTTAAATGTCGTTTATTAGTCCACAACTAGGTTGATAAATTCAATTCAACTCAATTTATTAAAACATGGAATTATAATTCACGAGTTAATAAGGAATAAATTAAAAAGGGTAACAAGACTTATCTAGGTCTCTTGCATACCTATTGTATTAATGAGTGAAGTCAAAATTTTCCTAAGGATTTGCAAGTTTTTTGCGGTTGTAACTTTCACTTAGTTCAACACAGCTGAAATACCGGTAAATCATTCCAAGTATCAATACGTAACGCGATATCAAAAACGTGTTTATTGAGAATGTTTTTAATTTTAGATTTTCCAACTTGAGATTGCTTTGAAAAGGTTTTGACATGTATCAGTTTTATTACGAAGGCACCAAAATAGCTCGCCTTTTCTCAAGCGGTTAGACCAGGTATATACGCCGTAGGCTGTGTTATATAATTCCTATATACCTATGAATTCCAGCAGGAACAAAATTTCTCATTGAATACAAACTATTAAAGTAGGCGCACTACACATATTGAACTTTTTAACGCTTGTGAGCGAAATAATTTGATGTGCATATAAAACGAAGAAATTTCGGCTGTAAATCGATCCAGCTTGCAGTCTTTGTATATATTGGATTGCAGGACCAGCAGGATATTTTGAACAGGCGTTCGTTTCCAAGCTGGACTATGAAAAAGGAACGTTTTTGAAAAGCGGCTCTCGCAGCCGCGGATTCTCCCGTACTCTCAGAATTAGCTATATCAGATCCGCTTTTCGAAAACTCTTAAATATGTATCTATCACGTTGCAACCCGAGGTGTAAATTAGCGGAACCCGAGGTCAAGCCGATGGTGAGGTGAATTTAGAGGTAGTTAAAATGATGTTTAATTTGTTAATTTTAGCAAATATCAGTATAACGTGTAAATTGTTTGGTTTTTTATACTAATTTTTTACGAACTCTCGTCAATTATTTTCTTAAAATTGTGCCAAAGCTAAACGCACCAAACATAAATTTTGGAAAACTAGTGGTAATTTTTTGCAAATTTTCTTAAAAGTCCAACATAATTTGGTCAAAGATTACTTCAAATTTCGGTTCCTGTTCAGGTTCCTGCACAGAAATTAAATTCTTGTTCGGGTAAATTTTGTTCCTGTTGGAATCCTTATTTCATTCCTTTATATATAATGTCCAAACCTGTTTTTAATGAACGTCACTGAATTTGTTTGGATGTTCCAACTGAGCAGTGAGTAGGTCTGTAACTTTTTTGACTTTTAAATAGGTTTTATCACTTTTCATATTTCAGGCCAATACGGCCTATATTTTACATCAGCCCATGTACCATTTACAACGTTCTGGTTTTTGGTTATAAAAGAGTGGGCTTAGACTCTAGACATTTTTTTGCTTAGGCTTAGGCCATGAAATACACTTTACCACTCTTGAGGATTACGAATATATACGCATAACCTGCTGTTAAGACCATAACGGTAACATTGACCGCCGGATACTTGGCCCCCACTTTGTCTGGTTTCACTCATGGCATACTGCACAAAATTTCACGTGTTCATTGCTTTATAAGTTGCAGCTTTACCTATTGTTTCTATTTTGGTTCTATATCAGGTAAAAAATATAAGTTAACATTATTGCTTACATTTCAGGTTAATACGTACGTATATAGCACCTGTGACATATTCGAACGCAAGCTGTTTTTATTCGTATTCAAAAGTTAATATTCGAGACCAAAGGTGCGTCTGTGACTGTATATACTGTGTATATCTACTTAGAGTTAACAAATGGTTTATATATAGGTTCCTATTTAGGTGTAAAGCCAGAATAGAAAAGTCGAGAAATGCGATTGTTACTTTATCCGGTTCCGGTAACATATCTGAAGTATTTTGACCAAAACTTATATATACACCGAAAACGGCGCGTTATGAGATAATTAGTGCCAAATCTATACATTTCGTGAATTATGTGTTGTTCCTCCGCCCAAGAAAATTGTTATACTTTATATTTGTATTGGTCTTTTCGGATTGAAAGTTTAAATCTTAGCTTTATTCCTGCATAACTTTTTTAAAGCATGGGATGTGTGTTTTTAAAGTATACCGATATAAGCAATTTCAAACTCGCTAGGTCTGAATCCAAAACTGTCTTTAACAAATTAATAGTATATAAGTTTTAATAGGTACATTATAAAAACGGCGTACTGCCATTATGCGCCCACCGTTGACTAGGTAGGGAAGTTTATATATATGTACAAAACTTTTTGTCATAAAAATGCGTCTGTGTGAAGATGTCCGACGAGTAGATAAAATGCATATTTTGACAAACTAGGTACAATTGAATACCTTTTCTCTGTGCGCGGCAAAGCAGGGGAACCCTGTGAAACCTTGTACCTTAAGAAAAATGTAGTATAGATTGGCGTGAAACGGTATTTTAAGTTTAGGTATAATATGTAAAAATTAGACTGCAAGTTTCCCTAAAAAACGTGTGAAGATATAGCAACACACTAAACGCGTCGTTTTCAATTTAAAAACACCACTTTCAATACTTCCTTTTCAAATGTAGGTGTCTGTAGCACACCATTTTGCTGGTTTTACACACCGGTTTTTTAGCAATTTTACACATTTACGCTGTGTCTTTTCCTTCCTATAGGTCACAGCGCAAAGCTTTTGCACTTGGATGTTCGTGAAACGCATATGCTAAGCTGAGTATATACCGTAGTGACCTGAAACGGGGGGCTAATATTTATAAATTTGGCCTCTCCGGACGGTTAGGTACTTCCTGTTATTCCAGTAACGGACTATATATTATTTATTTTTAACTTGCCCTATGCCGCCCTTCGTTAGTGCGACCTAACATCCATCTTTTATGACATTCCATCTTTACATTTTTGTTGGTTGATATATCCGCTAAATTATTTCTTGGATTATTTAATAAACTTTATGCGGGTTTGGTCCCGCAGCTATTTAAGCACAACAGAGATTATTGACATTTATGGACTATAAGGGTTTAGGGCTCTACTCGCTTGCAGACTCTTATTAGGGATACGGACTCCTATCCATTGGGACACATAATGGGACCCTTATCTCCCTTCATATTCAGGTCACTACAGTATGTTTATATATTGCGACACACGAATAGTCTACGGGTTTCTTGAAGCAACTAAGTGTCTTGTCTATGTACCATTCTCAGCATAACTGATCAATGTTTTGTGTATGTCTATATGAGAAATTTCAATCGTAATTTTTCCAAAATATATAAAATTTTGTCACCAATCCGTATACGTACCTATATAAACGCATCTTTTTCAGGAATACAATGCATCAATACTTTGTGTTGCCGGATCATCCTTTATCGCCGGACTTTGTTCATCAGGAACCGTTGTATTTTAACGGCTTACAATTTTGCAGCATCCACATGATTTTGTGGTACACAATGCTGACTTTGTCCGGCCAAACACATTTGGCTGCTGAATTGAGACAAAACAGACGATTAGTCCAGTATCCTAGCCAAATTGGTGAATGGGTGCAATCTTGTGATGGTGTGGTAAATCCTGATTGCATTTTTTATTTTGACACTTTGTTACATGCCATACTGATTGACCAGATGCAGAATTCAGCTAGTCCATTCCGGCGATTTTTTGATTCATTCCTTAAGAATATGCGCAGGCCTAAGGAGATTTCGTTTGTTCTGTGCTCGACTGACCTTGTCTTGGCTTCTGGTCTGCAAGAAAGAGACATTGTATTCGGTCGCATCAATTACTTTAACGGATTTGACTTTTACGGTTCATGTTTGAATTTGATTCGTGACTCCTGGTGTGACGGAATGTTTCGTCCTCTGATCGTTGGTTGCATGTCTTGGCCTAATATTTCTTCTGCCGTGATACATTCCAACTATAAAAAAACTGTCTTGATTATTTCTGATAGTCAGTGTGCGGAAATTTCGTCAATTCAGGGAGGGCATCATTATTCTGTTTCCGGTGGGAGGTTTTTTAACATGACTGAAGTAATTAGAGCCGCTGGATTACAGTGGATAGACTATAAGTTTATTATTATTCAATGTGGGGTTAACGACGCCCAACGCAGCGTTGCGTATCAAGAATGGTCGTGGACCATTTTCGAAAATTTTATAAAAAATCAACGTAAGGGGCCTGAAATTTTGATTAGTGGCCCTGTGCCTAATCCAAGCGTTCCACAGATTGCTCATCATTCGACGTGGGTCCACCGCAAGTTAGCTTCCACTGATATTGTGTATTTGAACTGGACATCTCGTCAAAGCACACCCTTCATTAATGCTTCAGGAGAATTAAATGCTCAGTTATTTAACGGAGACAGATTTCACCTGAATCATGATGGGTTTAGAGTGCTTTGGCGAGAATGGGCCAAAATATTTCCGGATTTGGCTCGGGTTAGCTATACAATGTCTAGTAGACGTATGTGCATAAGAAAAGATCGGTGGGGTCATGTGAGTAGCATTGCTCTTATGTAAAAGTTACGTACATATGGAATGCCAACATCTTTTATAAAACGTAGTATAGACGTTGAAACTAGGTGGAGGAAAGCCAGGCCACGGTAGAATATACGTATGTTTACTTCATGTTGAGTGTATTACTGTTTATTCATGAACGTTTTTATGTACGCACCTGCAATTCAAGCTTTGCATGCTTTATAAAAAAATTACATTTATAAGTTTGCCAAGTTTCTAAAAATGTTTTATAGACAGATAATTTTATACTTTTTGCATAATGAACCATTCGCTTTTAATGATCATTGGTTTAGTGAATGTCGCATTTTGAATTTGCTGCATTGGTAGTCATCTTTTGCAAATTCTTTCATCGGCATTAATTTATAAGAAGTCTTTTTGTTGGCTAAATTTTTAAGTATCGGAATATATCATATGGCTTCCCGATTCGTTTCCATGAAACAATACTTACTATACTTTGTTTAAAAAATGTTTAATATTTTTGCATCATAATTGTTGATATATAGAAATTGTTTGGTTTATGCAATGAGCGCATTGTATGGATTCTTAGTGTACACATATGAATTTAAACTTCGGAGCCAAATCTTTTTGAGTCAGTAATTCTCTAACCCACATTTTTTACTATAAACGATTTCTTCTATACGATGATATATGGTCTTATGAGAGAATTCATTTGGAAAATATATTTTTGCATCTTAAAAGATTGCAAAAATTGTGGCTACGTTTACGCGGAATAAGACTGGCCAATGCTGAATGCATAGATCAAGTCCGTAAAAACTTAAATGCATACTGGCCAACGGGCCTCAGGGGCAGAACGTTTTCTGTGGGACAATAAAAGAGTAGCTTAAGCTTTGGACTCATTTGTTCGCTCACGTACGCTTTACGCATGCAGTTGCGACTTTAACATTGTAGTTTTGATTTTTGTAGATTCATAATAAGTACGTGAACTTTATGTGTTTGATGCCTGTATTGTCTTTTTATGCCATGGGTTTATTAAATTTAACGCCTCCAACAACGTTACATTTTGAGTTTACTTTTAGTAGACATTATTTAGACGCATTTTGAATTTGCTGCATTGGTAGTCATCTTTTGCAAATTCTTTCATCGGCATTAATTTATAAGAAGTCTTTTTGTTGGCTAAATTTTTAAGTATCGGAATATATCATATGGCTTCCCGATTCGTTTCCATGAAACAATACTTACTATACTTTGTTTAAAAAATGTTTAATATTTTTGCATCATAATTGTTGATATATAGAAATTGTTTGGTTTATGCAATGAGCGCATTGCATGGATTCTTAGTGTATACATATGAATTTAAACTTCGGAGCCAAATCTTTTTGAGTCAGTAATTCTCTAACCCACATTTTTTACTATAAACGATTTCTTCTATACGATGATATATGGTCTTATGAGAGAATTCATTTGGAAAATATATTTTTGCATCTTAAAGGATTGCAAAAATTGTGGCTACGTTTACGCGGAATAAGACTGGCCAATGCTGAATGCATAGATCAAGTCCGTAAAAACTTAAATGCATACTGGCCAACGGGCCTCAGGGGCAGAACGTTTTCTGTGGGACAATAAAAGAGTAGCTTAAGCTTTGGACTCATTTGTTCGCTCACGTACGCTTTACGCATGCAGTTGCGACTTTAACATTGTAGTCTTGATTTTTGTAGATTCATAATAAGTACGTGAACTTTATGTGTTTGATGCCTGTATTGTCTTTTTATGCCATGGGTTTATTAAATTTAACGCCTCCAACAACGTTACATTTTGAGTTTACTTTTAGTAGACATTATTTAGAATTCATTTTTCGTATATATAAGAAAATTTTTTATATAAATGGTTGAATTTTAGTATATAGGTATTTGTGTGCGCTTTCCACTTTTTATGCAGTTTCCGACTCGCACTGCTGTAGTTTTGATTTCGTTGGCTTAAAGTATTTCTCGTATATATGCTATTCTTCGAGTCAAATTTCTTTGAGTCGGTCACTATTTTTTGTTGATGTTCGTATAGTTTGTTGTGCGTGAATGTTACGGTTAGACTTGCATACCTTTGCATTTTAAAGTACATGAAACAGATTAATTTTGCATTTGTGGTTTCTGATATTTAAACTATCCTCCAGGACCAAAATGCTGTTAATAATTTTTGAAAGATTCAATTGAAAATGTGTATTTCTGTGTAAAAGGCCCACAAAGATGGTGACTAGTTTTCCGCGAAAAATTACTATTCTATATAGTTCATATCAAAGTTTATATCCTGATTTTAATTGACTAAAGAACAAGTAAGCCTAAATCTTAAACCTAAGTTTTACAGTTCTTTCTGTCTGCCAGAAGACAGGTTTCTACAAAATTTAACATTTCCCGAAATCTTAACTTTATTAAAAAGATCACAGGAAAAGGGAGGTAGTTTCAGCGCGAATATATTTTCAATATATTGTGTATCCACCGCAAACTTTTCTTTTTTATTGTGTTTCACTCTTTTTATGTATGGTGCTATATTCTGTATTGAAAATGGCGACTTGTAGTAGCACAATGTTCGGTATTGTGTATGCGTCTATAGAAATTAAATATATGCTGCAACTGAGTGATTGCGATTTGTCCGAGCGTAAAAAAGGAGCGCTGGATGAAGACTTCGGCGGCCTATGCAAATTTCGGCCCAAACTCCAACATTTATATAGCGAGGCCTCAAAATCGAAAAACTCAACGTTTTAGCATCCACTCCAAAATATTTTATTGGCCTGAATTGCGGAAATACTCTATCTAGCAATGCGCAAAAACAAGTTTTAAAATGGTTCAAAAAGAAATACACGCGTCGATTTCAGAATACGATACGTATCTTTAGGAATATATTTTAAAATGTTTGTGCAAACTGGCTCAAACTTTCGTCCAAGTTTAATACTTTAAGGGTCGTCCGAGTTTCTGGTGGATCTATAAATCAGTAGTTCAGATTCTAAACTACATTTCTTGTTTAGGTTTAGGCTTAGCGTAGGATTAGGCTGCTTAGGCTTAGGAATACGCTTAGTCTACGGTTTTACGTCCCTTGTTGGCCCAAACTTTTCACCGACAGGTGTAGGCTACTTTTCAAAGAGCGTTTTTATACATTGGTCACTTCGAGTGGAAGATGAAAAGCTACATACCTACCAAGCCCGTTTTTAAAAGCAAAATTAAAAAGCTGGTTTTTAAAAAAAGCTTTTTCATAGACTATAATTTTTTGCTTGTAGGCTTTTAGGCTTATGAATGAACTCATTCATACGCTTTAGGTTCAGGCTTTATACTCTAAAGGGGCGTGTCAGTTTCTGGGGGAAAAGAGTAGGTTTAGATTCTATACATTTTTCTTAGGCTTAGGCTTAGGAATACGCTAGCGAAATCGTTATGAGCTCTAGACCTATTTTAAAAGCAGCGGGAAAGAGCAACAAAGTCTGTTTTAAAACTTTTTTTAGTCTTCCTCGAAGGAAAGCGTTCCGCCTCTCTGACCAATGTTTTTAGGGCCGTTCAAAAACAGAGTATTCTAAAGCCTAATCCTAAGCGTTGCAAAAATGTGTTCCTAAGCCTAAGCCTTTAGCATAGCCTTTTAGCAAAAATGTAGAATCTAAAATACCCACTCTTTTTTAGACCCACCAAAAACCTGGATAAAAAACTTTTAGCAATTGGGCAGACTATAGTGCGCAAAAGAATATGAAAGAAAAAACACACAACAATAGAGCATCTGTCAACCGACTGCCAAACTTTCCTTGAAAACAAAGTGCTTTGTACTCGCCCGCCGACATTCAGTTTCTCGCTCTCTTTGCTCGCCAGTGTTTTCTAGTGCAATCCCCCTTTTCAGAAATTGCACACTCCCCTTGCTTGGATCTGCGAAAAAACGAGACATTTTTTATAAAAACTATATTGAAAATAGAAAATTTCTAATGTTTGCGAATTTTAAAAAGCTGTAGATGGTCTCCGTTTATACTTAAATTCTCATTGACAGCTGCTATGTTTAATTTGCTAAGGGCAAGCGTCTAAGCTGTTTTGTTTAAAATTCTCTTCGACAACTGCAGTACCTTAAGCTAGCGCACCCGTAGACGGCTACTATACGTTTAAAACTACGCTTTAGACGATATCTCACATTTTGTTAGTACCATCAATGACGATTGCCCTTTTTCAAATTTAAAGCAGGCGTAGACGGTAGTTAGGCGAAAAATAGCAATCGTCTATTAAAATTTTAAAAATTTCAAAATTTTTAAAAAATAGTACAACTAACTGCCATCCGTTGTATAGTAGATGGCAGTCGTCTACGGTCGGTGTGAAATTCCACACACCGTACCCAAATAATTGTGGACGACGCATTATCTTCCAGCCGGCATTAACCCAAAAAGGTTCTTGTTTTGAAAAATTTTGCATATTTGGAGTCCTTGTCCAGTACCTAGGCATTTTAACGAAAAAGACCCAGGTTTATTTTACACATAATATTTAACTAAAGCACATTCGTTTCATCTGTTGAATTAAAAGCAGATTTTATGCTACATGTTTATAGATTATGTGCGGCAAAGTTTGCGGGAAGTTTATTTCTGCTTTATGAAAAGTGAAAATTTTAATGCCTTGACTTTACCCTGGGTTGGTAGGGAAAATCTGAAGCATAGGTTTTGGTTGGAAAATGGGAAAAGTGAAATTTTAGTGCCTTGACTTTACCCTGGGTTGGTAGGGAAAATCTGAAGCATAGGTTTTGGTTGGAAAACGGGAAAAGTGAAAATTTTAATGCCTTGACTTTACCCTGGGTTGGTAGGGAAAATCTGAAGCATAGGTGTTGGTTGAGAAACGGGAAAAGTGGAAAATTCTAATGCCTAGATTTTTAGCCTGGGTTGGTAGGGAAAATCTGAAGCATAGGTTTTGGTTGGAAAACGGGAAAAGTGAAATTTTAGTGCCTTGACTTTACCCTGGGTTGGTAGGGAAAATCTAAAGCATAGGTGTTGGTTGAGAAACGGGAAAAGTGGAAAATTCTAATGCCTAGTTTTTTACCCTGCGTTGGTTGGAAAAATCTAAAGCATAGGTTTTGGTTGGAGGTGGAAAATTCTAATGCCTAGATTTTTATCCTGGGTTGGTAGGGAAAATCTGAAGCATAGATTTTGGTTGGAAAACGGGAAAAGTGGAAAATTCTAATGCCTAGATTTTTTTCCTGGGTTGGTAGGAAAAACCTAAAGCATAGGTTTCAGTTGGAAAACGGGAAAAGTGGAATATTGAAATGCCTAGATAATTTTCTTGGTTAGTAAGAAATATCTGAAGCAAAGGTTTTGGTTGGAAAACGAGAAAAGTGGCAAATTCAAGCGTAGGGCATAGGTTTTGGTTGGAAAACGGGAAAAGTGGAAAATTCTAATGCCTAGATTTTTACCCTGAGTTGGTAGGGAAAATCTGAAGCATAGGTTTTGGTTGGAAAACGGGAAAAGTGAAAATTTTAATGCCTTGACTTTACCCTGGGTTGGTAGGAAAAATCTGAAGCATAGGTTTTGGCTGGAAAACGGGAAAAGTGGAAAACTCTAATGCCTAGTTTTTTACCCTGGGATGGTAGGGAAAATCTGAAGCATAGGGTTTGGTTGGAAAACGAGAAAAGTGGAAAATTCAAGCGTAGCGCATAGGTTTTGGTTGGAAAACGGGAAAAGTGGAAAATTTTAATGCCTTGATTTTACCCTGGGTTGGTAGGGAAAATCTGAAGCATAGGTTTTGGTTGGAAAACGGGAAAAGTGGAAAATTCTAATGCCTAAATTCTTACCCTGGGTTGGTAGAGTAAAACTGAAGCATAGATTTTGGTTGGAAAACGAGAAAAGTTGAAAACTTTAAGGCCTAGCTTTTTAGCCTGGGTTGGTAGGGTAAATCTGAAGCATAGCTTCAAATTTTCCCAACCAACCCAGGAATAATCTAAGC
>JASANG010001634.1:0-44562 GCA_030248215.1 Enoplolaimus lenunculus
GTAGTGCACGTGGATTTGGATAGATTGGCACGGCTATGAGCGGGGTGCCTTTGTCGACAACGAGTGTTGATGAAAATATGGAGACGCAGTCTGGTGGGATTGGAACGGAGAATGCAGCCGTTACGTCCGAAAGCCAGGGTAGGAGTTGACGAAGGAAGAGAATGTAGAGCCAAAAGAATAGTGAAGGAAAAGAGAATACTATAAGCAAGAGAGCGCAAAAGAAGGACAGCAGAAGTGCATAAAAAGGCACTTTCGGCTACGACGGCCAAGAAATGGTAGAATAAGTTAGATCCGGAGGCATATAAGGAGGGTCGGGTGCCGAAATTGCCGATGGAAACGGGATCATCTGTTGAGGGGTCAGGTTTCTTAACGGGTGCGGCTATACCTCCCTGCCCTCACCTATTCCGAAGGGCATGCATTGGACGAAGTTGTTTCAGGGGGCCTCCCTCCAAGCGAAAACCGACGATATGTATACAACCTGTAAAACGTTTCATTGGGGAGCCCTCTCAACCTGTTTGGGGCGGCCGAGTATTCTAATTCTAACGCCGGTCGTACCACTACGGGATTTTTAGGGAGTACTGATTGCGTTCTTCGGCAGGGTTATATACAAAGGTGTACAAAAACTTTTCCAAAAGTTGAGAAAGTTCTTCAGATTTTATCTTTATTATCTGGTTTCTACATGGTTGGGACTAGGCAGCTAAGCCTATACCACCTATGATTGGCAATTACAGACTTATGGTAGTACGATGAAAGCTTGTTTAGTTAGACTAGCTGTATTCATGGACAAGAACTTCGCTTTCCGACCTAGAGTGCCCTTGCATTGACAAACCTGATCCGTCATCACTGGACTATTTCTAACTGCTTTTTGTAAAGCAGATAGGCAACAGAACCGGCGCAACCGGCCCCCTGGACTACACTGCCACAAATTCGGGACTAGGAATACTGCGGTGCAATTACCAGTTTTTCTACTGGCCGGTCGGTCATTAGACGCCGGCGGTCCAGTATTCAAATTTTAAAAAAATTATCTAGCATTTTAATAATGATCCGGAGAGCAACAGTAAACACATGTTCTTACATTTTGCAATTTCGAAGCATATTTTTAGTAGGAAATAAAGTGCCCCAAAGTCCATTTGCATTGAGATATATTTGGCGTGTATGTTCGTACTTAATATCTTCTATTTTTGCCACAATTTCTATAGGTTGAAAACCCTGTCGTGTGCTGAATCTAATGATTTGAAAGTGATAGCCTGTTGTAGGCAACATTTATGCATAGTTGTTCGCTTTTACAATTTACAGTACTCTAATCGTTTCTACATAAATATATGCCAATGTTACTTTTTAATGGCGTCCCTTTTTCCCGCGGGACAACGAGAATAGGAACAAATTCGTATACTATTGCCGACAGTATTACGGGCAGATGGGAAAAAGGGACAAGCCTGTTTAGGAAAAATGGGTAAACGGGACAGCTGCAATTGTGCAATTGCTTGCTGGGAAACGGGACACGCCAAGTGTTAACTAAACATTCCGGTATTCGATGATCCCAGTCAAAATTTTCGATCCAAAGTTGCTGTATCAATGACTTGGTCACAACGGTGACTGAAGCGAAAAACCCGCACGGGTTGAAAACTGATGCGAGGCACTTCAATGCTTGGCGTTTAGTATACACTGTATTTTCGTTGACATTCAATTGCACGCAAGAAAGCCGATGATTGACTGTGTCCAATTGAAGACCGAGCACTTTTGTGCCTTTTGAGCCTCCCCGATCCTCAGCGGCGACCGAATAAGAAATGACGCATTGTTGCTATACCTCTCTCTTAAGTCCATAGATGCTTTCATGAAAAGTTCTTTGGCATCTCGGTAAAACATTTTGGCATTGCCAACGGAGTCGACACCTGTTATACTTATAGCATTGCATACCGGCGCTTTGAAAGTTGTTAATGTGATATTGAACAACTGCATCAAGCAAGAATGGACTTTTATCGTAGTGACATAACGATTATCGCCAATCCAAAAACTATTTACACATCCTGCTGCGATAAATCCGAGCGTCGAAGACAAATGACTCAAACTGTCGGAGCATTGTACTCGATCGACACCAATAAAATCGTAGTAGAATTCCAATCCGACCAAATTATCGACATTGACCAATCGGTATCTATCAGAAAGAGACTCCGCAAGCAATAATGCGCCATTCACAATAAGAAATTTTGCTTGTTTACAGAAAATGTCATAGAGTAGGGTTAACACTTTTTTTCCGTTAACTCTACCCTAACACTTGTCACAGAGCACCTTGTGACACGCGTTAGGGTAGGGTTAACAATAATCCCAACAAAATTTCACATATACTAACACAACACATACAATTTACGTGCAATTAAATTGTTACACACGTATATGTTGTGCGTGTCTCTGTTGTTCGAGCATTAACGTAAGGTTAACAGTTTTGTGGCAAAAATGAGAAAACGGAGAGAAATTGAAACATTTGTTGAGGAAAGTGTTTGTGAACTTATGCAAGTTGTGAGACTTAGTACTGCACTGTAATTTTTGGCCCGTGCGTGGCAGCTAAAACAGAACAGTATAGCGCAACCCTAAGCCTCAGTGGAACGACATATGTATACCGGAAGGTCGGAATCAGGGTCGGAATCGGAACTAAAAAATTTGTGACTATGTGGATAATTTGTATTAACAAACTATAAGCGGAACTGGATTATACAGGAATCGGAACAGCAAATGTATACCGGAATCGGAATCAGAGTCGGAATCGGAACTAAAAAATTTGTGACTATGTGGATAATTTGTCTTATCAAAATATAATATTGATTTAAAAAGTCCCTAAAACTAAAATAACTCGTTTTAAATCGGGATTCTAATCAGAATGGGAATTCCGATTGCACCATGGTTCAAGAACCATAACATACAATGCCGTAGTAAAGAACAGGGTCGTAACAGTATATAATCACATTTGTAAGCCTAAGTCCATAAACAAGACTAAAAAAGCAGTCCGAAGAAAACCTCAGTCATGCGCGTAGTCGTTCTATTAGGGGTGTTTGTTACAGATTAAAGTATATACAACAACAACAGATATTAACATTATTCAAGTGCAACGCGAACAGCGAAATTTGCGAAAACGCATGTTTAATTGCCACAACAATGTGTTTGCATTAGACTAGGGTTAATGCAAGTAAGTTCAACAGCCACACATATACATAGACTGTGCATTGAATATAAATATATATGTAGGGTAAAATTTATATTAACCTACACTAACGCGCGTCACAAGGTGCTCTGGGACACGTGTTAGGGTAGGGTAAACGGAAAAAAGTGTTAGGGTAGGGTTAACGAGTGGCAAATTTCAAATTTTCCACTCGTTAACCCTACCCAATGACATTTTCTGTGCCCAAGCAAAATTTTTTATTGTAAACGGCGCATAATTGCTGAACGAAGTGATATTTTTTGGCATCGATGGTAGCCTTTTGTACAGACAACGAAATGTTGTCCGTAACATTAGTAGTTATTGAATTTTTGGTCCCATCAACTTGCACAACTTCGAACTCGACAATTTCGTAATCGCTGGTTCGCCGACGAGTGTCCGAAAATCCGGCAATGGACACACGCTCTGTGCCTTTAGATCGCCCGGTAATCTGACTTGCCGTTCTGGTGGTAATAAACGATAGATAACTGCCGTTATCAAACAAGAGACGGCTTTTGCTGGTTATTACACCTGTCACCGTGGCCAAGGCTGTTTGCATGATGACATTTTGGTCGAGTGAATGAAGTGTTAGCCGAACTGGGGCATCATTTGATGTTGGGTCGTCGTCGGAGGTAGCTAATGGCGAAGAATTTGATTGGTTACGCTACGGAGACCCCGTTTTTGTTCCATATGTCGTGACACACAAACTCCAATGATTTTCAGCTTTCTTGCGGTGAACACATGTGTTCTTTTTAGGACATGCTTTAACAAAACGAACAGTCCCTAAACAAATATAACAACGGTCGCGCAACTGTATTCTTCGAGATGAAACGTCTGGAAACGAAAGTGGCTTTGAATACAATACGAACACTTTTTTAGAGGTAGACCAATTGTGAAGTACGGATGCCGGACTTCCCAATGATCTTCGTCGGACGAAACTGCCACTACTATGAGCACCGTTGGTGGAGTACTCCCTAGCTCCGCTGCCACGATCTTTCGGACCGAAAGTGAGTAAATTCCAATCGCAAGCACGTATCTCGTCTTTGAGAAGCGTTCTGAGATTGTCAAGTGTCCATGGGGTCGAACCATTTTTTCTATAAAGTTCCATTTTCACGACGGTAGGCAGCTTAGGCAAAATGATTTGTGTGAACACCTGTCCGAACGTGTCTTCTGGTAGACCTAATGCAATTAAGCTATTATTATGACGCTCGCAGTCCCCATATGTCGATTGTAATTTATTAACGTCGTTACTGACCGTCGGAAACGCTAGCATGGCTTCTAAATGAGCAAAAATGACAATCTGTTTATTGCCTAAACGCTCCACAAGTTTATTGACGACAGTAGTATAGTATTCCGACGTACGTCAATATTCATCGACTACTTTTAACGGTTCACCAAACAGATAGCTACGCAAATATTTCAATTTATCCACATCAGGAAGTTAAGCTTTCTCGTGTATGGTCGAAAAGAAACTATCCCAAAATTCGTCTCAGTTCAATGGGTCGCTACATAACTTCACAATTTGGAAGTTTCGGTAGATGAACTGGGCAAGAACTGCCTGTTGTGAACGAAGAATTACCGGAGGCACCATGCGATGTTGATTGTGAATAACTGCATTCATTTTATAAGTATCTAAATCACTGGTTACCTTAGTGACGGCATACAGAATTGGGCCCATGTGTAGAACAGGGCCGGAACAGTAGTATAAGCATATTCCTAAGCCTATGCCCAAGCCTAAGACTAAGCCTAAGCGTATGGATAAGCCTATTTCTAAGCCTAAGCCTAAGCCTAAGCCTAATGGATCATCCACGTAATACTGTCTACGCTACTGTAAAAAATTGGCCACATACCTGGTATTAAGGGCGGGACAAAACGACAATGTCCTTAAGCTATAAAGACTTTACAGAAGGTGTAGATAGATAGTGGGTTTTGAAAGCAGGTCCTTCGAAGGGACTAAGGACAGTGTAGACACTGTCTGGACACAGTGTCTGACAATACGAGTTTCTTCGAACAGACCCTGTATAATTTCAAAGCAAAGTTCCTTCCGACAAACTTTGTGTTGTGAAATAAGCTGAGTCCCTTCTGACAGACTCTGGACAAAACAGTTGCCCTTTAAATAACGTATTGACAATTTAGCTTGGGTATGGACGGCAACGTGACCAAGCATAGGTCGTACATAGAGAGTGCGAGTTGTCAGTAGGGTCTAAACAGGATATGAGTGACATTTGGACATGTAATTTGGAAACAGTAAAATTACAGACTTAGGGGCTCGTACCTGGGGACAATTTTTTACAGTAGCGTAGACAGTATAACGTGGATGACCCATAAGCCTAAGCCTAAGCAAAAAAAATTGTCTAAGGCTTAAACTGACTCTATTATAGCCCCTCCGGAAAACGATAAACGATCTGACCCTGCTCTATACATGGGCCCAGAATTGCATCATCAATTTGCGTTGCTTTAGCATTGTTATCATTCACTTGACTCTCTTGCAATAACTGTAGAATTTCATTGTTATGTAACGCTAAACGAGTTCTGTAATCAATAAACTTAACTACGATTGTTAGTGCTAAACGAGCTTCATCAACTGAGGTGATAACACCAATTTTTCAACCTTTTGTAACTCTTTTGGTACGTTACCTTGTTGTCGCAGTAGTAAAGTATCAGTCGGCCTAATGACAAATGAACGATTTTAAGTTAAATGTATTAAGACTATGAGCTTGAGGAAAATTCAACTTCGAAACTTCAAAATAACGTTATCTCACTCAATAACAAAGTGGATTGTGAGCGCAAAGTGAGTCCCTCCAATTTAAACTTTAGTAAATTGTTCAAATTATTTATTAAGAAACACAACGTTCGATTCGATTTTGTTGCGAATACGGCAAAATAATCACCGGCGAATTCACGAAGGGCCATATAATTTCTCTTCGTTCGAAGCTGGATGAAATTTGAGTCTGATTTAGCAACAGTTCTCCACAACAACGGTTTTATTAGTTTTAAAACCAAATTAATCAATATATCAAGTTAGCTGAAATAATAACAGAATTAATCGAATACCGAAACTAAAATCTACAAGAAACCATGTTTCCGGGGCATATCCCCAGGATTGCCACATTAGCTATAAACAGTAACTCAGTAAGCTAATCTATGGAATTTCCCTAGAACACTACGACGCAATAAATACGAAAAGTTTCACTAACGTTGAAGTCCCAAACAATATCATTCTAAATACTTATATATTGTCTTTGCACAAGGTTACCACCAATAAATCTTAGCTATCTATTTTGCATATGATATATGCGCCGTTCACAATTTTGTCAACGGTGCCATGAAATATGCTATAGCCCAGGGCTATCACGAGGTCATTTTCAAAACGAGTACGTGATAGCACTGGGCTATAAGAGATTTCACTCTGTACATATATTTATATTCATAACACACATGAGTTTTTGTGTGTTATGAAACTTGATACGGACAAACTGCAGTTTAGAAATTTAATCCTCTGCCCTTCTTGATAGCTATTCGCTATGAGGAGTTTTGTGGCATACCTCAATTTTGGAACTAAATCTAGACAGTGGGATAGCAGTTGAGTTGTGGCAATGTTGTATATTCTTCCGTGAAACGTTATTCATCGGTTATATTTGTAACATACGTGAAGAAGCGAGCGTTCCTTCTGCTTTACATGTGCGTTCAAAACGCATCAATCTCTTTAAAATATGGCATGAGATTCAAGGACAGAAGTACTTGGACAGTTTGATGCAAAACACTCACACTGCTTTAGTTATGTATTTTTAAGGATGAGGAAATGTACGCAAACCGCCACCTCTTCTCTTCCGAGCAGGGGCTGGTGAAATAAACCTATCCTTTTTACACTACTTCTATATATACTTAAGTTTGTATTCAAAGTTTATAGACTTAAATATTTTGCTATTTAACGGAAATGAATGCAATAAATATATAATATTTGAAATGTTTAGTACCCTACCATTTCTCGGAATAGACAGCTGGCACGCGAGCAACGCGACGAAAACGCAATTATACATGGACGAACTGCTTTCGGATATTATTTTAATGAATGAAGTATTTCTAATGTACTACATCGATTATGTTGAATTCAAATTCAAACTGCCAACAGCTGCAAAAACAAAATGTGATGCCCTTCCGAATAAAGGCGTTGCTCTGTATGAATTGTGTTATTCGCTTGCAAATCATCAATGGAACTTTACAGATAACTTATATTACAATTGACATAAACGCACAACGCGAGATGGAACGTTAAGATCTTACTAAATGTGAGCAGTTGACTGAATAACCGAACTTTGATGTGTTTTGTAAACCAAACAAGTTTTAGATTGCCCTGATGTGTGTTACCAGTGCTAACCTTGCATTATGGCTAAAGCTTTTGATACAAGGCGAATAAACATTCAATTCAAGGGTTGGTTACAATACCGGATATATGTGTAACGAAGTGTGGCGGAGGACGGGATAAAAAATAACAGTCCGTAACCGAATAACAGGGGGTACCCTGTGGAGAGGTCAAATAAATATCAGCCCAACTTCTTATTCAGGTCACTACAGTATTGTTATAATTTGGCGATATTTGGCAAGGATAGCGCCAAAGAGACCTAAGGGGCCATGCCCAACCCCCTTTGAAACCAGTTTTATTAAATGTGCGAGCATCAAAAAAGCGGAACACGAAACTGATTGAGACGAAATAGCAACGGATTGCATCCAAATATATATGATACATAATTAACATGCTGAACAAACAGGTAATTTCCCGCAAACGAATATATAGTGATGTGATCATTAAACTTCAAAGTTACGCATTCTTTGCGAGTTTCAATCAAGCATTTGAGATCGTTTCACTGGCAGACTACGGAACGGGGCAATTAGACACCGGTCGTCTCAGGCGTATGTTTAGACTTAGGCGTAGACTTAGTAGGCACGGCAGTGTAATTAAAATTATCCAAACAATTAACACAATTATTGAAAAACTCGAATATTGCTTTAATAAACTACAATTAACTAAAAATGACTAAATTCGCCATATCTCTAATGAAATTGGCCAAATTTTAACCCACCAAGGCGTATCCAATCCACAATAGATACTTGAATACAGAATTTTTTCGTCAGCTCCAGGCACGGTTGTATTTTTTCGGAACAAATTATTACCGGAAAAAATGATTTTTTTTTCATTTTTTCCGGAAAAAATGGAAAAAAATAGAAAAAATTCATTCTTTGTCTGAGTGATCGGTTAGCCCTCCCTTAGCCGTCGTTTGCTCAAAAAAACTTGCATTTTGAAAGTTTCTGCATATGCCCAAATCTGCATTTTTGAAAAATTCGATTTTTAAGGCCACAAGTTCCCTCTGGGACCCAATAATTTGTTTTCGATAAGTTGGATAAATTATATATTACTGACTCGTTTGAGAGACGTCTGATTGGAAAATATTTAACAATATTCGTCTTAGCTCCGCAACGTGTGTCAAATGGAATATAATTTGAATAATTTTTCGACAAAAACATTTTGAGTCTAGTGGAGGAATTTGGAATCTTAAGATTCGAATTTTTTTAAAATTATAGTTTTGGCATGGAATTTTGAGCACCCCAAATTCTGGCCGCCCCACTGTCGACGAAACCTGTTGAGTGAACCGAGCAAGTTGCATATGTAGTTTTACATCGAATTTTGTGGCAAAGTTTCAATTCTGAAATTCATTTATATATTTATATGCTCCAATTTTCGCGTTTTTCGGACATATAATGTGTCCTGGTGGACATATACAACAGGTCATTAATGTGTTGCATGAAAATGAGTTGGATAATGCGCAAACTGTGTACAAAATACACAATAACGCAATAAAGTCTTCGCTGGCATTTTGTACTTAGAGTCAAAATGTCCGCACACAGTTAACAGTACAGGGGACAATGGATGTGCGGCGTGCACTTTTTTCTAGTTTTACGCTATTAGAAATTGCCACAAGTTCGGCCGATTCTACCTATATTGCCGTGATAAATACGGTGGTGCAGCGGTGATGCCAAACTGCATCGCTAGCACTACCCGCACCATAGTCCGAGCAATGAAGTTTTGAAGAAACTTGGATGGCTGGGAACTGAATTGACAGAGTGTAGAATTTCGATTGGCAACAAGCTGTTTCGCCAAATTTGCTTCGAAAATTATTTCGTTAATGCGTGACTTTTACTATACAGCAGTTTTATTTGATTGGGTTGTTTGAAAAACACTTCCAAGTTAAACAAAGCATTCATAAAACAAATAACGTTTGTAGCATAAAATATCAATTCGAAAACAGAACTGCCGAAGTAACAGGTACGATGATAAAATTTGACTACATTGTTAAATTGCTCAAGTTGAAACAAGAAATGATAAAAAATTCATTTCCATGAGTTAAGTTGTCAATAATTAATAGTAGTTTAGCTTTACCGAACTAAACATCAATGCCAATTTATCTATGTGGCGTTTTTGAGAATTGTTACCAGCCAACAGAGACCTTAAATCGATATATACTTGTCAATGCAAATTATCCACATAACCACAAAATTTGTTCTGATCCCAGTACCCCAGTTCCGCTTTGCACCCTGGTACCTGTGTAAGTGTGTTTAGAGGCTCCTGCGCAGCTTATAGATACAAACGGAATGTAGGGGGCGTCCTTTTTCAGCTCGCACCAAAAAATCAACAGCTGTTTGTGATATACGAACCGTACGTATATTCTTATGTAATGTCAAAGGAAGGTTCTTCCGTTTTGTGTTTCTCTGCCTGATTCAGTTCACTGCACATCTCCTCGAAGTAAACTTTTCACGTACGCATAATATACGTTTTTAGAAAAGAATATTGGTTGGTAGTCAAAGAAAGCAAATGTTAGCCCAAAAAAGCAGATTCAAAGAAGCGAAAACGTGAAGTGGTTTCCAGCGAACAAGTATGAACGCTTGAGAACCCTATAGACATTAATGGGTCATCCACGTTATAATGCGCACGCTAATATAAAAATTTGTCCAACCACCCGGTAGGGATCTGTGTACAAATCGAAGCTGCAACTAGCGTGTAGGTACAATTCTGTGCGGTGCGTAAACACTAGTAATTGTCCTGACACTGTCCGAAGGGAGTCGGGACAAAAGGTAAAAAATCAAGTAAAATAATTAAGTGTATATATGTGTTTGTGTTGTTGTTATGTATGTTTGCGATGCTATATGAACACAGTGCAATATGTCTTTACGTCCTCGTTAGGGACTACCGGACTTTATAGAGGATCGTAATAGAGTGTGTTAAAGAGACGTCGGGCCTTACACAGACCCGGACATTTTTTGCAGTAGCGTGCGCAGTATAACGTGGATGTTCCATAAAGTGACAATATTTAAAAATAAATACACTGATCCGGATTTTTTTCGAAGAAAAAGCCGGACCCGGAATTTATCGGTGAAGACACCCGGAATACTCGGATCAGGATGAAATTCTACTACACATGCGTAATATCTTGATGAGCTCACGAAACAACACTTTAGTGCCAGCTGAAGTGCACGTGTTTTATGAGTTACCATTCATCCGTGATATATACACATGTAAATATAACACTCACCTAATACTTCCACAATTGTACAAGCATAAGCTTATTTCTAAATTTCTAAGCCAAAGCCTAGCTCCAAGAAATGTTATTCTTAGTAAGCCTAAAACGCTTATTTGTGTACTTTGGTGATTTCCCGGGCAACTAAACTAGAATCAAACATTTAAACAAATTTAGGTGTTAAAATAACGAGGTTTATTTGGTTCGCTGTTTTTAACTTTTATTTTCGTTTCTTTTAACATGTTGTGTAGTATGTATATTTTTAACTAGATTTTGTTTGAAAGAAACGCATACGCAGCCTGATTACACAATTTGCGAAAAACAAGCTCTCATTATTTCAAAGTGTCAAGCCAGCAATGATGCTTTGAATGCTGAAACGAACATTTACCGCGTATAAATGTGAACAACGCAACGTCTATAAAAAGAACTCCGTGTTGGTCACGTAATATACAAGCCCGAATAAAGAAAAAGCTAGGACATAAGGTATATGCCGTGTCATATAAAGGCAATATTGTTACGGGTACGATCAACGAGTATCCCTGCGGACGAATCCGAGATGATACTCTCACGGGTGTTCGAGGCCGTGGATCTGCCAAAATAAGCTACTTGCCTAGAGGATGACGGTCCCCCGGCGTGATATCAGGTTTTGAGAGTCACAAAATCCCGACATCGTCATACGCCTAAGCCTACCTATGCTCTAAGCTCTAGTGAACCCCCGAGTGCGTGTAGGTAGGCCGCACCAGTAACAGTTAGCCTTTTCTCCGTGAATTTTAGTACAACCATGTGCTCACGACTATTGTCAGGGTTGGGCTTAATGACACTCGGTCATGGATATAGCTCAACCTTAGTCTTAGTCCTAGAAATTGGTTGGTTCAGCCGGGTTTTGCTTTACTTGGTCATAGACCGTTTTGACAGAAAGGCGGATCGATCCTAGCCTTTGAGGTTTTTGATTGATTATACTTGCCACTGATTCGAACCAGGGCTATTTATCCGTTTTTCCTGAGACTCTGTTAGTTATGGAGTTTTCATATTCATTCGAAAGCTCGAGTCTCTTTTCAATTCTAGGTTTAATTCGATTTTAGCCATGGCTCTTTGGCCAGGAATTTGCTTAGCGCTCAAGGTTCAGGATGGAACTCGAATTAAAGTTTTGGTTTATTATTGGTTTATACATTTTATACACGCATATAATGCTGGCTAACAATACCTTAGTCCTAAGATCTGACTCAAGAGATCAGTCGTGTAATTGTTTTAATTATTTCAATTAGCTTGAAAATAGCTTATAGTAATTGCTAAAAGGATATGGTAAGGGATTCATGAAATTTAAGTTGCGCTTCTAGTTACCTTACCCTAGGTTAACTACCACAGCTTAAGGTTGTGGGTTTCTAATTTAGATGTACTCTATGTCTCATGATGGTGAGCTTGATTAGACTATATGTAGCCTTTAGGTAGGCGCGGTTTAACTCCAAATTAGGCTCGATGGTTTGCTTAAGCCTAGACTCAGAATTCACATTCATTGCATGGGCATTCCAGACAAGCTCACCATCGTTACCTTAATAGTTTTCAGAAAAGCTGCACGTTTACCGTAAAGCCATGCGAGGGTGGGGGTGCACCCCTGAAAATCCCGCTATGTGCATGTTCAAAACTCAAGAGGTTTCTTGGTAGATTTACTGTTTAGGTATGCTCCTTAATACGGTGCCTGTTTCCGATGGCACTGCACTTTCCCTAAACTTAAGCGTGATTTTTCACAGGCTGCACATTCAGCAGTTTGACTGTCAAACGGGTGACCAAGTATTATGCTTAATTTCCTGGGGCCTGGCTAGAATCGCCTTAAATCACGGGGTACACTGAAATTCTCTGGACGGTAGGCCTCAGCTCTTTTGTTTGTCATATCCTAAATGCTTAGCATTTGGCTGAATTGGCATCCCTACCGCGCTGACAATCAATCCTGCAAATATTAATGTCCATCCTGAACATACTTTAAATTTTTCTAGGATCGCTGCCTATATGGCATCACCTTGCAGGTATTTTCTGATTTAAGGATTTGCCCCCCTAAAAGTTTACACAGAAATGCTGGACCTGCGTTGTCGCCAACGCCAGGCAAAGTTTTAGACCAAAAGTTTACCCACACCCCCTTTGTGAACCCGGAAAATCCCAGCTTGGCCCCCCTTATTTCAAAATTTCCTACCCCAGCGCGTAACGCGCGTACCCCCCTTTTTTGCTGCAGCGCCCCGAAACTCCCGTGCACACTAAGTCGCCTCCGTGTGCAGGGAGATCGGTTTGCTGTCGCGGCTCGAGCACGCGAGCGAAAACCGAAAAATGTGAGACTGAACTGAATGTTCAGCCTGTGCACCGCTCTTATATAGTGCGCGGAGCTCAAATTTCGACCAATCAGCGCGCCCCAGAAACAGACGCTGTACTTCCCTTTCATTGGCTGAGACTCTCCGAGATATAACTAACCAATACGAAAACGAAAACAGAATTAACTTTTAAAAGCCAATGATTGGCTGAAGATTTAACGTGTAATTTCTGAACGGGAAGTTATGGGGACTAATCCTAGTCACCCCTGGAAGGAGTCAGGACACAGAGATGCAACATGGTACAGGGACAAAAAAAACTTTGACGGGATTCACTCATACCCCCTTTAAAACATGACCACCACGTGCAGCTTTAGTTATGGGGGCTTCTCCTTTTTTATCTTATGTACTCGCTCTACAGAGTCCAATTACTATACAAGCATTTGAAAAAGGGTAGACTCTGCACTGCGGGAAGGTAGAGCATATGGAAGGGGTGCAATGTCCAAAAAAAAACCGAAAGCACAAAACAACAATAAAAACAGATCATATATACGCACAAACAGAGAATGCACAAAATTAAAGAATAAAATGAGAACAAGTATGCCTAAGATTTTGTAGAGGACTCAAAGCCTAGATTTCCACAAGCGTACTGTTCTAATTGACCTTTTCATGGAAGCCACAACCTACGCAATGAACTGGCTTACACACGTTTCCCCCCCCACGGGTCAAATTCTAACCCTTAAGTTGATACTCAGTGCTGGGACGGCGTAAGTATATGAGAATGGTGGTCTTGACCAGCGGCAACTCGTTAAATAGTCATCAGCAAGGGACCCCACAGGGTGGTTCTTTTGACCAGCCAGACTAGTTCAGTTGGAGGGTAACGATCTTGAATTTAGGAACCCAGAAAACTAGTGATTTCACTTATTAGGCATGCCTCCGCAGAGTATACACGTGCGGGTTTGCAAAACCTGACGAACCATAATCTCCTAAATATATATCAGCGAGCCCTACTCGATGTGATGCTGCTAACCAGAACAATGAACTAGTTCAAAACAACACCCAACTTAATGCTATAGTTCAGAAAAGTGAAAATCGCACGCCAAAATACCAAAAGTCCCAAGCCTTCAGTTGATTATAATTTCTTAAGTATTCACTTGCGGACATTGTTAGGGGGGTTTTTCTGAACCAGAAAGACGAGAGAAATCGAACGGTGCCATTTTTAACGTTGGGTCCTGTAAAAGTGAAAATCGCGCTCTTGAGGTTCGCTCCGTAAAGCATATACACGCAAATTTTCAGAATTTTCAACGGACCCTAACTTTTGAAATTTTCGTTTGCGAACCTTTTCGGGGTAGTTTTCTTGCTCTACTCAGCAAGCCGAATCGAATGATACCTATTTTAACCCAATAGCTCGAAAAAGTTGAAATCGCGTTTTCAGGACCGGATCCGTAATTTGTGTGTACACGTAAATTATAAAAGATTTTCAAATGATCGTAACTTTTTAAGTTTTGATTTGCGAACCCTGTTTGGGGTGGTTTTCTTATTCAGCGCGATGCGCGGAATCGAACGGTACCCATGTTTAGGGTGGATCGTGAAAAAGTGAAAATCGCGTTTTTCAGGATCCGATCCGCAAAAGTGTACATACACAAAATCGGTGAAACCTTTGATTGACCATAACTCCTTAAGTACTAGTTTGCGAGCAGGGTTAGGGGTAGTTTTCTTAACCAGCTCGACGAGCTGAATCGATTGATACCAAATTTAGCAGATGCGCAGAGTTTAATTTCTTACTCTTACTCCCCCTCGGTTGTACTGGCCATGACCATCGCCTTGATTGCTCGCACCCTTCCAAATTACTATGCGTACTTGCCCACTGGCTTTAAGGATCAAAACGACCTACCCGTGTGGGATGCGCAAGGACACCCCACAATGTTCCATTTTATTGGCATCCTACGAAGAGCCAACAAAGCGAATGAATTACGAATACTCCTTGCGGTTTACAAGGCACTCGGATTCCCCACAATCACTGACTTGGGATTTTCCGTGGATTGGCGTATCCTTTTTAATGACCTCGACAACTACGCTTACAGCAAGCAGAACCAACCACTCTTCCACCCCCTTAGTGACCGCCTTGCGGAAAAATTTAAAGCCTTTGTGCAGGCTATGGTCTGCTGGGAACCTCCACTAGATGCAGAAAACCCTAGTTGGTATCGTATATACGTCCCTGGAAGGGGTCCCGCCCGGCGTATGAGACCCGTCGGATTGGAACGCGACCCAGAAAAATCACCCGACCCGGCACCAGGAGTGGAGGACCCTGCCGTCAGCACGGGAGACTCGGAAACTGAGGTTGAAACACTACCAGAGAAAGGGAAACGAAAGCGCTCACCGCATAAGTCGAGGAAAATAAGGATCCCGGGACAGTTAGTCTCTCGGTTACATGCACGCACACCGTCAACTGCTAGACGCAAACTGCGCCCTCACTCTCGTCCCACCGCGGGTACCCTGGACACTGAACCCCTGGCTAAGGTTGTTGGTGCTCGCGCAGTTGACACCACCTTGTCTGAACCAACCACTGACGAATCCCCTGAGCGCCCTCCTAATTTTCTGGTTGTTGACTTGCGCCCCGATTACTTGCAGTTTACTAGTGAGCGGTTGATGGTTTCAGTTAAGGCAGAAGTGAAACGCCTGCAGCGAGCGAATCACACCAACCGTACTATCCTTAGAGCTGCGGCCATTATACTGTCTGGACTGGGGAGTGATCTTCGCGGACTACTACCCACTCGATTTCAGGACCCCCAGGGGTTCACGTTGATTGACAAGCATGGTAATCCCTCGTTGTATCACCTGCTCCCAGAGCTCAGGAAGCGCTCAGAGTTAAAAATACACATGTTACATTTCCTCCAGGAATGCCTAGGACTATCCTCTCGCGCGCATGCTGTGCGTATTAAGGAATGGGGCACAGTATTGCGTAGCTTGACCGGTGTGTATACGTACCGTCGCGTCACTGGGAACATGATGGGAGCTAACCTCCACAAAAATCTTGAGGACAGCATACAGAAATTCATAAACAATCTGTGTGTAGATGATGAGCGTGCTCCACTCCCCAGCACGTCTGCTCAGGCCTCCAGCCCTACTTCCCCCCTCCAACTAGCGCACCTACTGTTAAATTGTCTACTAAGGCCCTTAAATGTCGGGAGCAGCGCTGTCCCAGTTTCGCGCCCTCTACAAATACCCCCACCCGACGTGCGCCCTATCGAAGGTCTCAACAGCGATCAGCTGAACGAACCAAGCAGGATTTGATCGCGTTAGAGAGGCGTGGAGCGGTACGTGCCCCCCCTAAAGAGCATGCTGTAGAGACCCCCATCGTACCAGCTCAGGCAGCGCGCAAATTCCCCTCTGAAGGCCCGCAGCAGCGCCCCGCTATCCCCACCGAGCCGGACTCCTCAATCTGTTCTGTTTTACAGAGTGTAAGTCACTCGTCCGCACGACGTGCAAGTGCCACTGCTCAAATGCATGGGGAGAGGGTACACACTTATTACCAGAAGAAGGCAGGAAAAGGGACCTGGCGTTACAGACCCGTGGAACCACCACTCCGACCTTTAGGCCCCATGCACGTCGAAGGTGAATTAGCACCGCTCAAGCGTGTTATGGAGCAGATGGGTCCTACCGGGGAACACTGGTATTATGAATCCTCCTCTGTAGAAGAATTTGAAATAGCCCGAGAACAAGAGTCTGTGGAGCTCCCGGGCACGTCCGCTGAGCAAAGCCATACACCTATCATCCCCCACACACTATACCGCAGGCGTTAATGAGTCTCACTCCAAGTGTATGAACTGTATATAAATATTGTCTATAAACTAACAAATCTATAAAATCAACTACAAAATTAATAAAGTCTCAAAAATCCTAAAACATTATGTTATATAAAATATAAAGCCAAATATAAAACTATAAAATTCATAAAATGTTATAAAAAACTCTTATTCATAGTCCTGATCTTTTGTTATGTATGTCGGATTCGGACATAGCTTAACTAAAAAATTAACGCATCGGATCGGACAGAGTGTACTTGCAGGTACCCACTGCCAATAAGGATTTAGTACGACCCACTGTGTATTTTTAACGGAAACTGTTATAGAACACCCCAAATGGCAACCTTCGAGAACTACTACAGTAGTGAAGATGACGTCGACAGTGCGTACTGCTCCCAAAGCAATGCAACTGGCCGCGACTTCATGTACGACGGCGGATCACCTGATCGCTATCCTCTCAGCCCCTACCACGGACCCCCAGCCTTCCGCGACCATCGACCGGCTCGCCGTATCCCCCCTCCTCCGTAGAAGAATTTGAATTAGCCCAAGAACGAGAACCTGTGGAGCTCCCAGGCACGTCAGCTGAGCAAGGTCACGCCCCTGGCATTCCCCACACACTATACCGCAGACGTCAATGAGCCCCACTCCAAGTGTATAAACTGTATGTAAATATTGTTTATAAACTAACAAATCTACAAAACTAACTATAAAATTAATAAAATCCCAAAAATCACAAACATTATGCCATACAAAATATAAAACCTAATATAAAATTATAAAATTCATAAAATAGTATAAAAATTTCTTCTTGTTCATAATAATGATCTTTTGTTGTGTATGTAGGATTCGGATGTAGCCCAACAAAGGTAACGCATCGGATCGGATAAAGTGTACTTGCAGGTACCCGCTATCAATAAGGTTTTAGTATGGCCCACTGTGTATGTTATAGAACACCCAAATGGCAACCTTCGAGAACTACTACAGTAGCGAAGATGACGTCGACAGTGCGTACTGCTCCCAAAGCAATGCAACCGGACGCGACTTCATGTACGACGGCGGAACACCTGATCGCTATCCCCTCAGCCCCTACCATGGACCACCAGCCTACCGCGACCACCGGCCGGCTCGCCGCATCCCCGCCACCCCAGGCACAACTGCTGTCCTCAGCCTACTGTTCGTCGGGATGGCATTCGCTACCCCATTGGGTCCCGCCTGGTCTATGATGCAGGTTTTGGGTGCTGCCTGGCATCATATTCGCGACGACCGGGATGGCGTCAACAGCTGGATGTTAGCATCCGCACGAGAATGTCGGCGATACGTTTGTATCGGATTTCCCCCGCCCCGCGACACGCCTCATCGTATTGGTCGGGAAACCATGCTGGAACCCCTCGTTTATGCCCTGACCTACCACAAATTCACGGCTCCCAATATGCGGCAACACTTGAACGACCTAACCGGCCACCAGATCCTGTACTGTGACCCATGGGACCCTGTACTCGGTATTGGGGAGGACGTCATTGGTCACCAGTACCATTTGCCCTTGGTCGCCACATTCAACAATATTGCTGGTCGTGCCATGGAAGACCTAACCCGCCGCTTCCACGACGGCACCCAGTATTACCGGAGATTCATCATCGTTGGGGACGAGTCGGCGTTCCCATTCTGGACTCATTACCGCAACGACCCCGACGTCGCCGTCATCGCATTCCCAGGTGCCTCCGTCCCCGCCCTATGTCGTATAGCCCGCCTGGTCGCAACTCCCCTGGTGGCCCGCATCGTTATTTGTGGCGGTTACCATTCCATATTCCACTGGCCCGACCCTAGAACCGATCCCCGTCGTGAGGATGCCTACTATAATGAACACTCTAATAAGGCCTTCGCTCGGAACTTCGAAGAATTGATTCAATGTTATGCCGAACCCGATCGTGTGGCCAGCCATGTGTGCAACAGCGTCCTTAACCTCCATCAAGAATTCAACAATGGACCCCACATCACCTTGCTACCCGCCCTCCCGCTTGACGAACTCATATTAAAAGCCCACATCACACGCGAAGCATACATGGCATTGATGAAATATCGCACCATGGACGCCCCCTACCACTATTATTTGGTGTTCAACGCCATTGATGAACACGCACCCCCAACCACCTTGGTGCAACGCTACATCCTCACCGGCGGTCCTCTCCCATACGCCCCATTCGTCAACCGCATGGTCACGCAACTTGGTTATCTCTTCCGTCGAGACATCCGGAAGATGAATTTGCCAACTCCACACCCCTTACGCTACCGCCATATCGACGACGATGCCGCACTGCCGCTGGCGCCGATGCAGTTACCCATGTCCCAACGTATCGCCAGATGGAGATGCCGTTATCGCGGAAATGCGTCCACTGACACCAGCGACAGTGAAATTGATATAACGGACGTCCCTCCTAATCCTGGCGACGATGATCCAAGCGAAGCGTCGTTATTACAGTTGCTGGAGCAAGAGCTAGCCGCCGAACTGTCGGACTCATCTGACTTTCTTAGTTTAGCAGAGGCATTTTACGATTATCCATCCCCGACCCCGCCTCCCTCAGAGGATATTTACGGGCCAGGCTACCTATAAAATTTCTCCCCATACGATGCTGACAACCAGACACCGTTTTCGGAATCTAATTCCGGCTAACATGTTGCCGGAATCGAGAATTTGTTAACAATGTGACGAAAATTAGAACTTTTATGCCTGTTGGTTTCAGTCCGCTTGTTTATCTTGATATTGTAATTACTTTTGTATGTGGCTCATTTCTATTATTCATGCTTCGTTGTATTCATAGACCATGTCTCGCAAGCTATCCGAACGGTTCACTCCATATTACCGTAAGCCATTGATCCCCATTTGCCCGCCTTCGCCAGTCGCACGAGAAGCCTCAACGGCTCTTTTGTATCGACCTGCCATGGGTACAGTCGTGTATGATCACCTCAGTGAAGGCGAACGACAACAACTGACCGCTGGGGGTTTCCAACAGATGGGGCAACCACTACCTAATATTCAGGTAGCGCCATTCGTCCCGCCTGATGGTGTCAAACGCGTTGCATTTTCATCACATTGCCAGAACACTGCTTTCCTGTCGAACATGGCCGTTCTGGATGATGTGATTCGCACCCCGTTGGGACCGGCTAAATCCGTAGAACACGCGTACCAGGCAAACTGTCTATATATTTTTGACAGGGTGGACGAGGCACTCAAGGTACTTAATGCATCGACGCCGTTTGAGGCCAAACGCTTGGGATCACAAGCCAAAAAGAACTTTCGTAAAGAAGAACTCCACGCTCTTCAGCACTTCAAACCTCATATTATGGCCCCACTCCTATGGGCTAAGTTTACTAACCCGGAGTTACGCAAACTTTTGTTGAGCACCCAGAGGTTTGTTCTGGTCCAGGCGAACCCACATGATGGATATTGGGGTGTGGCCATGCATCCAACTGCTGCGGAAAATCCCGACCATCAGCTATCTCCTCGAGTTTCCAACGTCATGGGACGGATACTTATGAACATTCGAGCCGAGCTACAAACAGCTACCCTTAGAGATAAACGGGTTTTGGTATTGGGGGATGCCTCTACGGTGGCCCTAACTAACAGAGACTGTTCAAAGAACTATACCATTCTGTCATGGCCAGGAGCAAACCTTAGAGACATTCATCGGCTGGCCACCGCCACCATTGATCATCAACATCAACATGTCATCATTGCTGCCGGGTACTCATCCATCTTTGACCAGGAAAAGGCTTCAGCAACGGAACACTTCCTTTCTCGTCGTCATGAACGGATTCCTGACAGCGAACATGAGGACTTTGCGATTGTCAGGCATATGCAATTGATCGGGGGGACCTCGCCACTATGCAGAACTTTGACCATGAATATCGCCGGTGTTATCACTACGCATGGAAGAAGGTTTGTCGTAATTCGCGAAGGCAGCTCGACAAGTTCCCGTATTTTCGCCCCATGGCTCCTGCAAATGCGCCGGCCAATACACCTCCTCAATACATTCGGGGTCGACCTTTAACGGCTTCCCTGTTAGCAAGAGTGATTGTCGATGAACTTAGAGCCCTCAACCCGTCAATCAAATTTCATCTTCTGGAGTGTGGTCCATGTACTCACGAGTCGGACACCCGGCAGGCTATTATAGAACTGTACAACAGTGAAATTAACAGGCAGGCCACAGCATTGCGCCGGTTCAATGTCATCCGCTTACCGGACGCGCTTACCAAATTTGGGGCGTGGGAACCCTATAACATTTCTGGGGAACCCTTTATGACCTCTTAATCTTGTGATATCATGTTGCGCCCCTTGCCAAATCACTTAAGCATCTGGTCTTGAATAACGGTGTCAGCATCAGGACCCAACGTTGCAGCACAGACACCAGGCTACACGTTCAAAAGAGAAGGATTAGCTCAAATTGCCTAAAGTAAAAACCTAAGAGAAGGTTTAGGAGAAAAGATTAAAAGGGTTCAAGTCTGATGGAGAAAAGATTAAAAGGGTTCAAGTCTGATTAGTCTAGAATTTATTTTTGAACGGATCATGGTGTCTGCTGCAATTGAAATCAATGGCCCGTTGTAACCTATGTTTATAGCGCATGGGGTCTGATTGTGGGTACAGTCACATAGGCATCTGATATTTTGGGATTAGGCCATCGCCATGCTACGCTGCGGTATAAGGTGCGGTTGAGAGACGAGCGAATACCCACAGCCAGGTCCCATATGCACGTGCGTATGTCATTCATAGTGTCTGTTTAGTCTTGATAGCCAGGAAATTTTTACGCATAGCCTTTCAAACGAATTGAGCAGTGAGCAATAGTTCCTCGTGGTTGGAAATTTTCTATATATCCGCGGAGCATGTATAATCGTTTTTATACTGCTGGTTGCGACCATGGATTTGCCTTCTACAAGCACTGCCTTTGTTTTTCATATCGATTTTAGTTCATTGAATGCCTTGTCATATTTGACCAATGCATTGTTTTGAATGTCTTGTTAATCTCTGACCAATGTAATGATTTTGATTAATGCCTTGTTATTTTGCTTGCGCCTCATGTGGTTCTCCGCGGGACTCAACGCTGGGAAACTTGTAGAAAAAAGGATTGACACAAAAAGGTTAAAATTAAATTCTATCAGGTGTCAGGGACACATCCCTTTTATCAACAATTAGAATGCAACTTTGGCACGGAATTTAGGTGGATTTTGGTTTACTGCAATCAATTGTCAACCTGATGTCGGCTGCCTGATAAAGCGTCGTTTGGTGTATGCCTTGGGGTGCAGTATTTGCGCATTAACATTGTGTTAGGTTTCCCTTTTTAATGGTCTCGCATGTTTAGTTTAGCGTTATTTTGTAATGTTCTGTTTTTCGCAGTAATGTCGTGTTGTCCTTTGTGTCAGGTTTCTCTTTTTGCATTACCTTTTTTGCACAGGTACGGATCTTATACCATGGAGAATAGAATGAAAATTTCAGGTTGCTGGATTACTTTCGGCACCCCAATTGTCTCACTTTGAGGTTTCGGACTAAAACGATATTGGGTGAAAATATTCCGACTTAACCAGCAGGGTCCATAGGGCACGGATGTTAGGTTCCCCTCCGGACCTGTGCTAGTTGTGCTCATGGTGGATCAATTGTAATCATTTATGCTTTGTTTATGATCCCGTCGTTGTTACTTTATGCATTACGGTATGTTTTTGGTATCTTCCAGTATGTAACCATTGCATTTTGGTATGTTTTTGGCATCTTTTAGCACATAGTATTTTCATGCAATTTTTCCGTATGATCACCCCCGTTAATGTGTAGCATGTTAATTCAAAGTTGTATTATCACTGCTATTTTAATTGTGATGCTCCCGTTGCTGTTCCGCTCTGTGGCCAGGATGGACGCCCCTAGCATTAGTCCTCGCTCACTTCACCCCAGATAGCTGACCAAAACCTTGTGCTCTTGTCCGCGACTAGCCTTGCGATCACGATCAGTTTGACTAGGAATTTTAAAGATAACTTTCACCGCCCTTATTATTTGCACCGGACTTTGACTAGATAATCGCTGTATTGTACTGCTACCATTGCACATCCGACTGGTGATTAAACAGCAGATAAGTACAGTGAATAGAGAGGGGGAGTATTGCGGGGAGGCAGAGATTTTGAAAGCGCACGTTGAAATTGAAAGGGGCAAACCCGACATAGGGGTCGGACTGCTGTGGGTGTCGTAGTATACGGGGGAGTCGAGCCCTGAACGAGACCCCAAAAATAATACATATATCAATGAGCGCGCCAGGAAAGGCGTGGAGAGTAGACTACCCAGGTACAGCTTGCCTAAGGGATTTGTCCCACCGGTCCCCGTATTGCTGGCATCGACGGTTGTCTAGTAAGATATCGCGCAGTAAGAATTTGTACTAACTAACAAACGAGGTGATTTTGTAGTGCACTAATGGCCCTGTTAATGTAGGGGCGTACGGGAGTCGTCCGCTGTCGGAAGAGGGGGTGGTGGCATGATATTTTGGAGGGACGAAGGAACAAACCGATAGCGAAAAGGCGCTCTTTGTCCGGGGCATAGTCATTGTTGTTTGGCCCCTAGGTTCCGCCAGTGGTCACCCTAGTTGTTATGCGTGTACTCTAGACCGGAGACTTCTAACAAAAGCATAGGAAAATTGTGTATCCGTACTGGGTCGTTAAGACAAAAAGTGTATGAATGGGCTTTTGGCTGGGTGTAAGAAAAGGGGCTCGTGTAGCTTGAATGACTAATTAAGAGTAGGTGCCCGTGTTGGATCTGCTGAGTTGCCGATTAGGTTTCTGTACTCATATATTCTGGATAGTCCCAGTGTGTGAGTTTTCTACACAATACAAGGGTTTTGAGTATGTCAGAATGCCACTTGGTTTCGCCTTGGGGTCGCTCTCCCCCCCCTCGGGTCATTCGCTAGCTTGTCCGTTCAAGCCTTTTGATGACGTGCTCCCCAGACGCTGAGCCTACTGCGCACACATCTTGCATCACGGCGACTCGAGTTTTATAGTTACCTCTTAACTACGTCTTAGGGCCATAAAACGTTTGAATTTTGAAAACGCTTGTGTTCAAATATTAGGGTTATTGACCCGTGCAAACATCAGTACGACTTGAACAATTTGCGATAATTTTGAGTTTCGCATAGGGAATTTGGTTGAAAAAGGGGCGTTCCGAGAAATGGGGGGGTCGCGTTTGCGTTTTGAGTCAGTGCTAATTTAGGAAGGAAAATCCGTCAGGGGGAACCGGGCCATAACTCCCTTGTTGAGGATTTCGGAACGCCTCGGGCAGATTTTACTAGCGGACGTGCGCATATTAGGAATTTTCCCGCAGCCGGGATGCTGAGCTCAGGACTGTGTCTGTATGGATCCCGGGACAAAAATGCCCAGGTACAAACTTCCTGAGACCCCGAAATGACTCGTGTCATTTGATAGAGCTCGTCGCGCTGAGCAACAAAAATACCCTGACCATGGGTCAGGGACGCTCCGTCCGAAAGTTGTACCCCATTAAGACTTGAAATTTTGTATATAGAGCCTCACGGATCCGGGGGCAGAAAAACGCCAAAATGTGAATTTTTAGATACCTCGACGAGACCTGTACCATTCAATGGAGCTGATCGCGCTGAGCAATAAAACTACCCTGACCTTGGGTCTAGGACCTCTCCTTCGGGAGTTAGGGCCATTCAAAAGTTTTGTGCATCCACGTGTGTAATTTTACGGATCCCAGGGTAAAAAATGCAAAAATGCGAATTTCGGGATCCGTGGTTGAAACCCCCACCAATCGATAAAGCTCGTCGAGCTGAGTAAGAAAAATACCCTGACTGGGGCTCGGAAATCATTCGTTCAAGAGTTAGAGGTATTTATAGTTTTTGAAATTTAGTGTGTATAATTTTACGGATCCGAGGTTGAAAAAATGCAAAAATGCGAATTTTAGAATTGAGTATCGAGATTGGTATCAATCGACGCAGCTCCTTACGCTGAGCAATAAAACCACCCTGACTCGGGGTCTGCGACTCTTTGCTCGAAAGTTATAGGCCTTTTTCTATCTTGGGAATTTTACGTATATAATTTTACGGATCCGAGGTCGGAAAATGCCAAAATGCGAATTTCGGAATCCTTAGCTGAGACCCCTACCGTTCGATAGAGCTTGTCGAGCTGAGCAATAAAACCACCCTGACTTAGGGTCTGCGATCAGTCGTTAGCGAGTTACAGGTCTCTCCGTTCCCCGGTATTTTGCGTGTGTGAATTTACGGATCGGAGGGGTGGAAAATGCAAAAACACGAATTCGGGAATTCGCACTCACAGTTCCTATATTTCAATAGAGCTCAAGGGGCTGAGCAATAAAACCACCCTGACCGGGGGTCTCCGGCTAACCGTCAAAGAATTGCGAGCTCCTGAAATCTCGGAATCCCTACGTACAACGTTTACGGTCTTAGGACAAAATTTGCAGAATTACGTTTTCTAGCATTTGGGGTTAGGAATGGTCTCATTCGGTTCGGTGCATCCCGAGCAGCAATAAAACCACCCTGACTGGTACCCGCGAACAGCTATTTCGGAAGTTATAACCATTACAATTTTTTGGGATCCCACACCTCGAGTAACTCACTGGACCGAGTTTAAGTTACTGTCAACTTTTATCAGCTGCATGAGCTATTTCTAACGGAAGGATAAGGACGATAGTAGTTCTTAACTCCAGGTTCAAATAAGATTATGTTGTATGGGTTGTAGCTTGGTTGTTTATTTTGTTATTATAACCTTGTTCTTTCCAGTTTATGAGTTAGAGTGTCCTTGTTTCGTTATTTTGGATGTTTGCTAGCTGTATTCTGAACTTTGGTTTGCACACTTGGGAAATGTTTGCTGGACATTCTGGCTAGGCACTTTGTAGGACGGATGTTTTAGAATTCAAGAGAAAACAGGAAACTTTGTACCTGCAGCAGCAACTTCAGAATATGTCCCTTTTTTACTACGTGATCAGACTTGGACTCACTCTCAGCTTACCAGGCCACGTTTATATGTTTAGCTCACAGGCTATACAAATAGGTTGAAAGTTATTTGCGGCTAAGCTTATGCTTGACTATGGGTGTGCTACGAGTGCCGAGACTATTTTGCATTAGTGTGTGTTTCTTGTAGTTAATTTTGCTATTTCCTAGCTAATTGCGATTTGTTATTTGGGTTCCCTATACAATGCAGGTTCTGAAAGCTGACAGCACCCTCCTTTCTATCATTTGTTTAGGTTCAGGATACTAGGAAAAAGGATAGGTCACACTCAAAAAGGAGAGTGACCTGGCGGTTAAAGTCATACATGCGTGCTGGTGGGTCTTGAAGGTTGCTTGGCACTTAGGCCTGAGTACCGCGATGTCAAAACCTTGGCGTTTTCCCCGCCCTAATCATGGGGGACACCAATATTTCGGCGAGACCCCTTTCTGCGATGGACAGTCAATTTCACGCGTAAATTTAAACCGTCCAATCAGCGTGCACCGGTTGCGATGATTGAGTTCTTTTCATTGGCTCTTTGCAGCCGATTTCCGTAACCAATTGCATCGCGTCTCGCCGCGTCCCATTCTCGTTGTTTCATTGGCTCTTTTTAGCCGTTTTACCATAGCCAATAGTATTGTCTCCGGCCGCGTCTGTTCCTAGCTTTTCATTGGCCGAAAACTCAAACCAATCACCTGAGGCCTGAGAGGGGTATATAAGAGCAGTGCACGGGCTGCATTTTCAGTTCAGTTCAGTTTTCAAAGATTTTCAGTCGCGAGCTCGAGCCGCGGCAGCAAACCGGTTCTCTCCGGTGCACTGTATGGCGACACGGTGCACTTGGGAGAATTCGGGGCGCTGTATTAAAACCTCCCGGACGGTAGTACCAGAGAGGCGCTCAGAGCGCTACAAATTTTAGCAAAATTAGGGAGCTATAGGCCCAGTTAGGACTATGTAGTTTCACAAAGGGGGTGTGAGTAAAATTTCTCAAAATTCAAAGTTCCTTGTAGTTGGCGACAACACAGGACCTCAACTTAATTCGGTTTCAACTTTTGGAAGTCCGTATACCGTGCTAAAATCTAAAAAGTCACCCAACTGGTGAAGGATAACCCGACTGGGGTCGAGCTGTGCAATTGTCAACCGCGACGGGAAGGCCACCGCAGCCTAGTGCTAAGCACTTAGGATATGTCAAACAAAAGAGCCAAGCCCCGGTCACGCTAGAAAACTTTGGTTTACCCCGTGATTTAAATGGTGCTTGCCGGGCCTTTCTTAGGATAGTAGTAAGAATTTCCCCAGGTTGACAATTGAACTGCTGGACGTGCAGCCCGTGTAGGATTCTCAAGTTCCAGGAAATTCTAAACGAGACCTTGTTGCGCCTCAGACGCTATCGGAGACATGCTTAGCCAGTGCTTAGGACATAGGGATAGTCTTGGGACCACGAGTATAACCTTGAGTGGCCCATGGTACGCATGTATGGCATTTCAGACCGCAACTTAAGTCACTGTCCTATCGAGCCCCTCATGCTACGTCCCTAGGAGGGAACTCCCGCCCATTCGCACTTGCTAATCAAGCGTGTCTTTTGCACTTGAGAATTCTTTGGCCCCCGTCGTCCAAACCCGTTGGGGCACGGTAGCTTTTAATCTCAGCAACTACGCCGACCTAAAACGCTCAGCTTTCTAAGGCCCGATAACCTAGCGGTAAGGTGGTTAGTCCACGTTCAGGTCGCCACAGGTACCTGTTTAAACTTGCTAATTTCTGAAACCTAGAGATTCATGAATTTCTGTACTTTTAGCAATTACGTTTAACTACTCAAACTTATTCTTGCTATCAGCGCACGGCGCAATTTAACTCAACTCAAGTCAACGTTCAACTTTCGATAACCTGAGACAAATCCTAATTAAGGTATAACCATGTTTCTCATATCATACGTACTATGTGCTTCTACAATAAATCAAAACTTTACCTGGGTATGATTATTGCACCTAAGAGCGCTATTTTGAACATCCTGGCCTTGAGCCATGGCTTTTAAAATATCATGTGTGGATTTTCAAAGCATCAAGCTACTAGGTTAAAAGCCATAACCTTTGCTAGCCTTGGTCTGAATTAGGGGTGAGATCAATAAAACCTAGAGGCTTGGATCGATCCGCCTTTTCATTATAAGGGTCGCTGACCGTATGCTTTAAAATTCTTCAGGATCGCCTTTGGATCACCCGTGATACCAGCCATCCTTAGAACAGCAACCAAAGACCACGCTCATCCAGAAACCCGAGCCTTGGAATTATTAAAAGAAATTCTAGCAGGCGACCCGTTTGATAAATCTCGGCCTTAAACCTGACTGCTACGGGTGCGAGTTACTTCTCCGCTAAACGCGTATCGTCAAGTGCTTAGGCGTAAGACGATATCGGAATTTTGTGACTCTCAAAACCCGATATCACACCAGGGGGACCATCATCCTCTGGACACGTAGGCTTATAAGGTAGATCCACGGCCAAGGACACCCTTGAGGGATACCACTCGGATTCGTCCGCAGAGGTACCCGTTGATCGCAGCCGTAACATGCAAACCTAGGTTTATAGGCATATATGCTTCTAAATTTAAGATACCGTTTCACGTTTTTTGTGTACTTTTTTACAAAAACTTACCTTCATGTTTGGAGGGGTGGGGTAGCTAAAGCCAGCCTTTTTACCGACTTTTAAAGGTATGCAACCCTAGGTTTATAGGCATATATGCTTCTAAATTTAAGATGCCGTTTCACGTTTTTTGCGTACTTTTTTACAAAAACTTACCTTCATATTTGGAGATGGAGGGGGGTGGTAGAGCCAGCCTTTTTACCTACTTTTAAAGGAATGCAAACCTACGTATATACGCATATATGCTTACAAATTTAAGATGCCGTTTCACTGTTGTCTCTTGAATACTTTTTTTACAAAAAAATGACCTTCATGTTTACGGTTGTTCAGGCCGACTACTGGTTATATACCATAAGATTTGTGAAAGCTTCACCTTGGGATGCCTATCCTTTCTTACTGAACCCTGTAGTAAGGGTTGTTCCGTGTGCTCACTAATAAATCTTACCCGTTGCGTCCCCATCCCGTCGATAACTTGTTTTCAAAAATTCCAAATCTGGCAAGTTTTCTTCTTATGAAAACTTTAAACGCATCGGTTTTGTGGCCCATGTTACGCTGAGGGCCGTCCCGCTGTCCCGGGACAGTGGGACAGTAGGACAGCGGGACAGCGGGACAGTGGGACACTAGGACAGTGGGACAGTAGGACAGTGGGACAGTAGGACAGTGGGACAGTTGGACAGTAGGACAGTGGGACAGCAGGACAGTGGGACAGCAGGACAGTGGGACAGTAGGACAGTGGGACAGTAGGACAGCGGGACAGTAGGACAGTGGGACAGCAGGACAGTGGGACAGCTGGACAGTAGGACAGCGGAACAGTAGGACAGTAGGACAGCGGGACAGTGGGACAGCAGGACAGTAGGACAGCGGGACAGTAGGACAGCGGGACAGTAGGACAGCGGGACAGTGGGACAGCAGGACAGTGGGACAGCGGGACAGTAGGACAGCGGGACAGTGGGACAGCAGGACAGTAGGACAGCGGGACAGTAGGACAGTGGGACAGTAGGACAGTGGGACACTAGGACAGTGGGACAGTAGGACAGTGGGATAGTAGGACAGTGGGACAGCTGGACAGTAGGACAGCGGGACAGTAGGACAGCGGGACAGTGGGACAGTGGGACAGCAGGACAGTGGGACAGCAGGACAGTGGGACAGTAGGACAGTGGGACAGTAGGACAGCGGGACAGTAGGACAGTGGTACAGCAGGACAGTGGGACAGCTGGACAGTAGGACAGCGGGACAGTAGGACAGTAGGACAGTAGGACAGCGGGACAGTAGGACAGCGGGACAGTAGGACAGTGGGACAGCAGGACAGTGGGACTGCGGGACAGTAGGACAGCGGGACAGTGGGACAGCAGGACAGTAGGACAGCGGGACAGTAGGACAGCGGGACAGTAGGACAGTGGTACAGTAGGACAGCGGGACAGCGGGACAGTGGGACAGCCGGACAGTAGGACAGTGGACAGTAGGACAGCGGGACAGTGGGACAGCAGGACAGTGGGACAGCGGGACAGTAGGACAGTGGGACAGTAGGACAGCGGGACAGTAGGACAGCGGGACAGTAGGACAGTGGGACAGTAGGACAGTGGGACAGCGGGACAGTAGGACAGTAGGACAGCGGGACAGTGGGACAGCAGGACAGTGGGACAGCGGGACAGTGGGACAGTAGGACAGCGGGACAGTAGGACAGCGGGACAGTAGGACTGTGGAACAGCGGGACAGTGGGACAGTAAAGGACAGCGGGACAGTAGGACAGCGGGACAGTAGGACAGCGGGACAGTGGGACAGTAGGACAGTGGACAGTAGGACAGCGGGACAGTAGGACAGCGGGACAGTAGGACAGCGGGACAGTAGGACAGTGGGACAGCAGGACAGTGGGACAGCGAGACAGTAGGACAGCGGGATAGTGGGACAGTAGGACAGTGGGACAGTAGGACAGCGGAACAGCGGGACAGTAGGACAGCAGGACAGTAGGACAGTAGGGCAGCGGGACAGTGGGACAGTGGGACCCCGCTGTCCCACTGTCCCGGCTGACCCACTGCTCCACTCCGAACATACCTGCGCTATAAATTTACAAAATACTATAATTTCATTCAAATATGGCAAGTTGTTTTGTACGTGTACGTACAACATTTAAAGGTAGTGATGTAATAAATCTTTGCGAGTGAATAAATTCAGAAAACAAGGGAATTTAAAATTGTTGTTTTCAAAATCAGGGATATTGCCAAAGCGCGGCATGCGGAGGCTTAACAGTTTATGTGTATCATTTGCCCAATATAAACTGAAAATTATAATGATATTCAATGCTGATACGAAGTACAAAGTCTATATTTCACTGACTTTCGCTTTAAGCGATGTAATATTGAATTTTAACATAAGCCAAAAGTTGATGAATTTAAAGTCGCCAATTATTATAAATATTTACCGACCTTCATTGAATGTTTTGTTTACAATTTTGCGCGGCAGAGCAGGTTTTTGTATAGTTAGTATTATTCACTTTCGCTCTAAAGCTTATTGCTCATATTTTCAGCGTTTTACCGGCCTGAAATGGTATTAAAAGCACCGAATTTTTGCGTATTCCAAATTTGCTGAAATTGGCAATTTAAACATTGCTTTAATTTCCTAAACTTCACTCCGGGTTTGACCTACGGCTCTGCGAAATTTTGTTGCCGCCCGCCTCTCCTCTGGTAGCGAGACCGCTTAAACTCGAGTTTGACTGTCTTCTATACACTTCATACTGAATTCAAGAATAACTGTGAACGACAAACGTTTATCCTACAACTTCTGGTGTTCAGCATCGATTTTTTGTTGAATCTTTAGGCGCATATAATATAATTGAGTGTCATATCCTCACTGTACCCAATGCAACATTTCTAGCTTTGGTAATCGTTGGGCCAAGATCAGGGGCGTAGAGGAGATAAGTACAGAACACAGATATATTCTTTTGTAGACTTTTTACCACATTTTACGGTTAAGGCTTAAGCTTCAGGTTCAGCCTTAGGTAAAGGTATTTCCAGACTCAAGCTTATTATTAAGTCTTTTCCGATACCGAAGCCTAAGCTTAAACCTTAACCAGTATCCAGCGCAAGAAAAGAAATGTTTTCAATATCATACTGAACTAAAACAATTGTTCTGGCAGCTACTATGCTTGGGTAAAGACAAAAGTTCAACAGCTCTAAATTTTACAAACAATATACGCCGAAAAATTCATTGGAAAAAACCACGGTCGAAGCCTTAGTCAGGGCTCCGATGTACAACTGCTGCCAGGATTTGAAGAACACACGTTTATACTGCTTTGTAATTTTTTCAGGTTGAGTAAACTTGTCATTATCCTTTGTTGAAGAGTCACAATTCAACATTTACAACATAAAAATCGTATGTTGAAGGCTACCAAGTATAAATGGGCACCGGATATCCAGAGATCCGGATATTCGGATATGAAAAATATCCGGATATGTATCCGAAATGAAACGTGTATCCGGATTTGCGGATATCCGGATATCCGCCGGATATCCGAAATGCTTTTGTCTAAAAAGTTTTTTGGAATAATTTGCATGGTTTCACCACCAAAGTAGCTGGAGCTGACGAAAAAATTCTGTATCCAAGCCTCAGTCAGAATATTAAACCACATTTAATCCGTAAGCCTAAGCAAAAATTGTAATAATAGAAACCTTTATGTCCCTAAGAGTAACATGGGCCTTTCACACAGGTCTAGCTTTATCCGTAATTCAATGCAACGCCAATTCACCTCTGGGACGTTTTAGCGGTTTTATATAACACAAAGTTTTTTTGAGTTAACACTTCGTGTATCCGAGAATGATAATAGCAAGTTTACTGAGAACAGTATGATATAGAATACGATATTCGGTCCGGATAAGAAAAATGTCTAAGGACCCCGACCTTACAATTTGCCTCCACTCTCCACATAAATGTTTTGTGATAAAATAATACGGTCATTCGTTACTGTATTGACCCGAATAAGAGGGGGGTAATAAGAGTGGTCCGAATCAATACGAGTCCGTATCCCTAATAGCAGTCCGTAAGCGGATACACTGCAAAAAACGGTGAGTCAAATTGACTCTGTCCAAAATAGGCTCTATGGGACTACACTAACTGAGTCCAATTTGACTCCGCCAGAGTTGAATTCGGCTCACTGAGTCGCGCGTTTGACTCTGGCGGAGTCTAATTTGACTCAGTGTGTGTAGTCCCGTAGAGTCTATTTCGGAGTGTGTGAATTTGTCTCATGATTTTTTGCAGTGTACGGTCCCTAAATCCTAATTAGAGTCCATAAATGTCAATTACCCTTAATTGTAGCGCATAAATGACTCCAGTACCAAATAATTTGAGTTCGAAACTTTAAAGCGTACTTAAATTTTGAAAGTACATTCCTAAGTATAACCTTGTATTATCGCTCAAGCTATTGACACAAGACAAACGTATAATTTAACGGATAATTGCAGTACCGGATATATAGATCAGTAACGAAGGGCGGCGGAGCGTGGGTTAAAAATAAATAACAGTCCGTAACCGAATAACAAGGGGGGACCCTCTAGAGAGGCCAAATAAATATGAGTCCCCCCTCATATTCCGGTCACTACAGTACCTTGGAATTTGTCCTCGCATCATAATACTTTCGTTATAAAATAGGGTCCTACCTTATAATTTTACCGCTAAGAAAATTTTTTTGGAGAATACCTGCGTTTCAAAATATTTACCATCCCGCCTATTTACAAATTTCTGGATCCACTGCTGAAAGCGCGACCCCAGTATAAGTAACATGGGCTGATGTTTGTAAAGACTTAGCGTAAGTGTATTTCAGTCTAGTTCTTTGTTCTACGATTCAAGTATATATATATATATATATATATATATATATATATATATATATATATAATATTTATAAAGTGGTTTTAGTCATTATAGAGAACAACAACAACATACAACATCACGAGAAAACACTAAAAATATATGAATTTGCTTGTACATTTAATTTTGGTTCTAGCTTCCGAATATATGTCGACTCAAGAATATGAAGCGCAAGAGATGAGTACATAGTGTCCTTTGGCCAAGAATCCAAAACCGCAAAATCAGTGGATCTACAATCATGTCCAGAGTTAGAGGAGTGATTGGAAATCGCAGAATTAAGCTTATTAGTTGAACTCGTAGAAATTAAAGTTCGGTCAGATACTTTTCTATGCTCGCAAATGCGTTTGTACAATTGGCGATTTGTAGCACCAATATAATCCAACTCACAGTTGGAACAAACATATTTGTATATCACATTTGAGAGCATAAATTTTGGAATTGAGTCTTTATATTTAAAGAACGTCGATAAATTCCGATGGTTCTTAAATACAATCCGAATACATAAGTTAGTTTCAGCTAAAAAATTCTTAAATAACTTATTAAGTTGCGATTTTAAGTATGCTGAATGAGACCCGAGAAAAGGTAACCTTAGCACTAAGAATTTTTTATTTAAAGTTACCTGTTCTCCTGAACCGCCGTATTGGCTTCCAGTTTCCGAGGTATCCGTGTTTTGCGAGGCATTATTGCGAATTTCTGCAGTTATTATACTATCCGTATTTGTATCAAGCTGGGTTGAGTGAGCAGAATGAAAACCTGAATCAACAGAATATTGCGTATTGTGTTCAATAAAACTTTGTGTTGAATTGATATTATAAAACCTCAAGATTGACTGTGGAATATATAAGGTCTTAAAAAATCTACCCAAAAATGATAAAAAAGTAGATTCAACTAGTTTTCTAGGAAACGAATTCGTAATAAATAATCGTTTTAGAAAACTCAATTCAGATTCTATTAACTTATGATCCGACACCAAAGAAAAACATCTATATAATAAACAATCAATTAGATTTTTCTTATATTGATGTGGTATAAACGTGTCAAAGTTCATAATCTGATTAGAATAAGTCTTTTTCCTAAAAATTCCGGTATAAACAAGTCCCGTTTCTGGGTTTCTATTAACTAGAACATCCAAGAATGGGATAGAACATTTAGACTCGAATTCTATTGTAAACTTAATTTTTGGATGGGTAGAATTTAAAACCTGGAGAAAAGCATTTGCTTCTTCAATATTATTGAAGACAGCAAATGTGTCATCGACATAACGCCGATAAAATTTTGGTTGACATTTTGTAGATAATTTAGACAAAATTTTTGATTCGAAATGGACCATGAACACATTAGCAAGTACTGGACCCAGGGGTGAGCCCATTGCAACCCCATCAATTTGTCTATATATTTGATTATTAAATATAAACTTAAAATTAGTTGTACATAAACGTACCGCTTTAATCAAAAGATTATTTGGAACGGATGATTCTAACCGTTTAGATTTTAACGCTTGAGCTATTATGCCAATAGTTTCATCTAGAGGTATATTCGTAAACAACGATGAAACATCATAGGAAACCATTACACAATCTTTTAAATTTAGTTTTGTTACCTCCTTAACGAACTCGAAGGATGAATTAACAGTGTACTCACCAACGCTGATTGGTTTCAAGATTTGATCTACCCAACGAGCCAAATTATGACAAGCAGATCCAATAGCCGACATAATAGGACGAATTGGTACCCCACTCTTATGGGTCTTAGGTAGACCATATAAGAGGGGGGGCCGAGATCCAGCCGGATTTAACCGTTTAGCCATAGTCGAATCGATAGCACCAGATTTGGATAATTCTATAATAAGAAATCTAATCTGGTCTTCAAAGTTAACTGTAATTTTATATATATTATTTAAATTTGGTTCTAGGAGTTCAAAAACTGAATTATCCGCTAGAACCAATTTGACTTTTTCAATATAATCTTTTTTATTTAGGATGACAAATCCATTGCCTTTATCTGGTTTACAGATGACAATGGATTTGTCTTTAGCTAAATCTTGAATAGAATTTACAAAACTTTTTGGTATATTTGGAACATTTCTATATCTTTTATGAAGATTAGCAGCCGTGGTGATACACTGTTTAAAATTATCCCTAAATGCAAAGGGTAAGGAGGGAACGTTACATGCCTTCTTAATCGAATTCGCAAGCAGCTCGCATTCAGTAATAACGTGTTCAAAACAAATTTTATTGGAAAAAATAACAAATTTTGGACCAAGTGACAATGCCTTTAACTCGGTTCCAGTCAGCACACGATTAGACAAATTAACAACAACTTTAGAAGTGTCAAGAGGAACATACCTGCGATCCTTTAAAGTTGATAACGTGATAAGCTTTTTACTATGTATATCTTTAACTTTAGTTCTTCTGAGTTCTAAAAGCCATTTAGTATAAGTAACTATAATAAATTTATCTAGATAAGGTAGACGTTCCTGCATTGTTGAATTTCGTTGCAGGACGGCTTTTTGTAGTGTTGAAATTTTGCGTTGTTTATTTCTAATTTCGCTTCTAAGAATATTAGTGCGGAATTGTGCAAAATTACTTAAGTTACGTCGTACGACCGGGTTTTTAACATTAAAAAACTTTGGAGATAATGATAAATCAATACAGTTGGACAAGAACACAATATCCTCTTGCGCCTTCATCATTTTAATCGAGTCAGCAATATACAGACGAACCAATTTTAAAATTTCAGAACCATGTTTTGTTCGAATACCAGAAAAAAAACCCTGGCCGAACACTGCATGGGTTAACTTTTTGATTGTATCCAAAGCTACTATGGCTAATTTATTAGTACCCGAGCAACCTAGGTTAGAAATTTCAAATTCCGATTCCATTAGGTCACAACCATGTGCTAGTATTAACAAAACTAGTATAGATTGGACCTTTGGATCAAAATACACAACAGGACCTTCTCAGTTAAATATCAAATGTTTTAGTAAGACACTTTCCAAAATGTCTGAGACTAGCTAACCGATTATTATATTTAATTCTAATAAATTTGTTGGCGCAACAGTTATGCAAGGTTAATAAAATCCAAATAAACACACAAACGAATGATACAGTGAACAAAATATGTTTGGCAAAGTTATAGTACTAACAAAACTAATCCATAACATTTTAACACAAGGTATTGACATAGCAAATCATTCACAAAATACACGATTATGCAGCAGAGTCAACTTTGTAACCGTAACCAGCGAACACGTTGCCAATCAATTTAAATTGAATGGGGAGCAGGTGGATAATTAACAACACCTCGTGCCCTAGAATCAAGTGCTTCGTTGCCGCTTGTAGTATTCGTATTGGACCCAGCCTGCGCTCTCTGTAAACCTCGTAGTCCCACAGAGCTTCGCGAATGCGGGAAGTACGGAGGAAGATGAAAATTATGCCAGTAGATAGCTGGAGGAGTAGGTGGCCTGGGAAACCAATGTGTAGGTCGAAACGGTGACGAAGCAAATCCTTGATAAAATGGAAATCCTGGTGAATGCGAAACCGGAATATACGGCGGAGGCAATGGAAAGCCTGTAGCCGGGCCCGGTGTAAACGATCGAATTTGAGCGGCCGAACTATGAGATAAATTTGCTGGAGGAATTGCACCGAAATTGATATCAGTGCGTGCACCAGCAGTTTGAGTAGATACGTTATGTTGAAATCTTTTTTTCGAGAGTGTTTGTGTGTATTTAGTAACCATAAACCGTTGAACCGTTGGGCTGATGGACTGCGTAGTACTATTTTCCGAACTCAAAATATTGCTGGAGCTAGAGTTAGCATTTGCAGATCCATCAGAAGATAATGGAGTGAATGACTCTGAGCCCGATGACGATAATAAAACAGTATTAGCCGAGCTAGAATCACTAACTGTAACCGTAGTGGGCGGACTGTCCATTAAAACGTCAGTATTAACCTCAGGATTTACCGTGACTTCACTCTTATTGGCATCAACTATTTGCGAGTCCGTAGAGTGAGCTAATTCTTCCGACGTTTTAGGCAAAGTGTTGGCCGGTGAAGTTGTTGCTGCATATTCATTACTTGAAATATTTCGGTGATCACTGCCACCATCGTCAGTCACACTAAAAAACATTACAGACATATATAAAAATGATTAATAATATTTATAAAGTGGTTTTAGTCATTATAGAGAACAACAACAACATACAACATCACGAGAAAACACTAAAAATATATGAATTTGCTTGTACATTTAATTTTGGTTCTAGCTTCCGAATATATGTCGACTCAAGAATATGAAGCGCAAGAGATGAGTACATAGTGTCCTTTGGCCAAGAATCCAAAACCGCAAAATCAGTGGATCTACAATCATGTCCAGAGTTAGAGGAGTGATTGGAAATCGCAGAATTAAGCTTATTAGTTGAACTCGTAGAAATTAAAGTTCGGTCAGATACTTTTCTATGCTCGCAAATGCGTTTGTACAATTGGCGATTTGTAGCACCAATATAATCCAACTCACAGTTGGAACAAACATATTTGTATATCACATTTGAGAGCATAAATTTTGGAATTGAGTCTTTATATTTAAAGAACGTCGATAAATTCCGATGGTTCTTAAATACAATCCGAATACATAAGTTAGTTTCAGCTAAAAAATTCTTAAATAACTTATTAAGTTGCGATTTTAAGTATGCTGAATGAGACCCGAGAAAAGGTAACCTTAGCACTAAGAATTTTTTATTTAAAGTTACCTGTTCTCCTGAACCGCCGTATTGGCTTCCAGTTTCCGAGGTATCCGTGTTTTGCGAGGCATTATTGCGAATTTCTGCAGTTATTATACTATCCGTATTTGTATCAAGCTGGGTTGAGTGAGCAGAATGAAAACCTGAATCAACAGAATATTGCGTATTGTGTTCAATAAAACTTTGTGTTGAATTGATATTATAAAACCTCAAGATTGACTGTGGAATATATAAGGTCTTAAAAAATCTACCCAAAAATGATAAAAAAGTAGATTCAACTAGTTTTCTAGGAAACGAATTCGTAATAAATAATCGTTTTAGAAAACTCAATTCAGATTCTATTAACTTATGATCCGACACCAAAGAAAAACATCTATATAATAAACAATCAATTAGATTTTTCTTATATTGATGTGGTATAAACGTGTCAAAGTTCATAATCTGATTAGAATAAGTCTTTTTCCTAAAAATTCCGGTATAAACAAGTCCCGTTTCTGGGTTTCTATTAACTAGAACATCCAAGAATGGGATAGAACATTTAGACTCGAATTCTATTGTAAACTTAATTTTTGGATGGGTAGAATTTAAAACCTGGAGAAAAGCATTTGCTTCTTCAATATTATTGAAGACAGCAAATGTGTCATCGACATAACGCCGATAAAATTTTGGTTGACATTTTGTAGATAATTTAGACAAAATTTTTGATTCGAAATGGACCATGAACACATTAGCAAGTACTGGACCCAGGGGTGAGCCCATTGCAACCCCATCAATTTGTCTATATATTTGATTATTAAATATAAACTTAAAATTAGTTGTACATAAACGTACCGCTTTAATCAAAAGATTATTTGGAACGGATGATTCTAACCGTTTAGATTTTAACGCTTGAGCTATTATGCCAATAGTTTCATCTAGAGGTATATTCGTAAACAACGATGAAACATCATAGGAAACCATTACACAATCTTTTAAATTTAGTTTTGTTACCTCCTTAACGAACTCGAAGGATGAATTAACAGTGTACTCACCAACGCTGATTGGTTTCAAGATTTGATCTACCCAACGAGCCAAATTATGACAAGCAGATCCAATAGCCGACATAATAGGACGAATTGGTACCCCACTCTTATGGGTCTTAGGTAGACCATATAAGAGGGGGGGCCGAGATCCAGCCGGATTTAACCGTTTAGCCATAGTCGAATCGATAGCACCAGATTTGGATAATTCTATAATAAGAAATCTAATCTGGTCTTCAAAGTTAACTGTAATTTTATATATATTATTTAAATTTGGTTCTAGGAGTTCAAAAACTGAATTATCCGCTAGAACCAATTTGACTTTTTCAATATAATCTTTTTTATTTAGGATGACAAATCCATTGCCTTTATCTGGTTTACAGATGACAATGGATTTGTCTTTAGCTAAATCTTGAATAGAATTTACAAAACTTTTTGGTATATTTGGAACATTTCTATATCTTTTATGAAGATTAGCAGCCGTGGTGATACACTGTTTAAAATTATCCCTAAATGCAAAGGGTAAGGAGGGAACGTTACATGCCTTCTTAATCGAATTCGCAAGCAGCTCGCATTCAGTAATAACGTGTTCAAAACAAATTTTATTGGAAAAAATAACAAATTTTGGACCAAGTGACAATGCCTTTAACTCGGTTCCAGTCAGCACACGATTAGACAAATTAACAACAACTTTAGAAGTGTCAAGAGGAACATACCTGCGATCCTTTAAAGTTGATAACGTGATAAGCTTTTTACTATGTATATCTTTAACTTTAGTTCTTCTGAGTTCTAAAAGCCATTTAGTATAAGTAACTATAATAAATTTATCTAGATAAGGTAGACGTTCCTGCATTGTTGAATTTCGTTGCAGGACGGCTTTTTGTAGTGTTGAAATTTTGCGTTGTTTATTTCTAATTTCGCTTCTAAGAATATTAGTGCGGAATTGTGCAAAATTACTTAAGTTACGTCGTACGACCGGGTTTTTAACATTAAAAAACTTTGGAGATAATGATAAATCAATACAGTTGGACAAGAACACAATATCCTCTTGCGCCTTCATCATTTTAATCGAGTCAGCAATATACAGACGAACCAATTTTAAAATTTCAGAACCATGTTTTGTTCGAATACCAGAAAAAAAACCCTGGCCGAACACTGCATGGGTTAACTTTTTGATTGTATCCAAAGCTACTATGGCTAATTTATTAGTACCCGAGCAACCTAGGTTAGAAATTTCAAATTCCGATTCCATTAGGTCACAACCATGTGCTAGTATTAACAAAACTAGTATAGATTGGACCTTTGGATCAAAATACACAACAGGACCTTCTCAGTTAAATATCAAATGTTTTAGTAAGACACTTTCCAAAATGTCTGAGACTAGCTAACCGATTATTATATTTAATTCTAATAAATTTGTTGGCGCAACAGTTATGCAAGGTTAATAAAATCCAAATAAACACACAAACGAATGATACAGTGAACAAAATATGTTTGGCAAAGTTATAGTACTAACAAAACTAATCCATAACATTTTAACACAAGGTATTGACATAGCAAATCATTCACAAAATACACGATTATGCAGCAGAGTCAACTTTGTAACCGTAACCAGCGAACACGTTGCCAATCAATTTAAATTGAATGGGGAGCAGGTGGATAATTAACAACACCTCGTGCCCTAGAATCAAGTGCTTCGTTGCCGCTTGTAGTATTCGTATTGGACCCAGCCTGCGCTCTCTGTAAACCTCGTAGTCCCACAGAGCTTCGCGAATGCGGGAAGTACGGAGGAAGATGAAAATTATGCCAGTAGATAGCTGGAGGAGTAGGTGGCCTGGGAAACCAATGTGTAGGTCGAAACGGTGACGAAGCAAATCCTTGATAAAATGGAAATCCTGGTGAATGCGAAACCGGAATATACGGCGGAGGCAATGGAAAGCCTGTAGCCGGGCCCGGTGTAAACGATCGAATTTGAGCGGCCGAACTATGAGATAAATTTGCTGGAGGAATTGCACCGAAATTGATATCAGTGCGTGCACCAGCAGTTTGAGTAGATACGTTATGTTGAAATCTTTTTTTCGAGAGTGTTTGTGTGTATTTAGTAACCATAAACCGTTGAACCGTTGGGCTGATGGACTGCGTAGTACTATTTTCCGAACTCAAAATATTGCTGGAGCTAGAGTTAGCATTTGCAGATCCATCAGAAGATAATGGAGTGAATGACTCTGAGCCCGATGACGATAATAAAACAGTATTAGCCGAGCTAGAATCACTAACTGTAACCGTAGTGGGCGGACTGTCCATTAAAACGTCAGTATTAACCTCAGGATTTACCGTGACTTCACTCTTATTGGCATCAACTATTTGCGAGTCCGTAGAGTGAGCTAATTCTTCCGACGTTTTAGGCAAAGTGTTGGCCGGTGAAGTTGTTGCTGCATATTCATTACTTGAAATATTTCGGTGATCACTGCCACCATCGTCAGTCACACTAAAAAACATTACAGACATATATAAAAATGATTAATAATATTTATAAAGTGGTTTTAGTCATTATAGAGAACAACAACAACATACAACATCACGAGAAAACACTAAAAATATATGAATTTGCTTGTACATTTAATTTTGGTTCTAGCTTCCGAATATATGTCGACTCAAGAATATGAAGCGCAAGAGATGAGTACATAGTGTCCTTTGGCCAAGAATCCAAAACCGCAAAATCAGTGGATCTACAATCATGTCCAGAGTTAGAGGAGTGATTGGAAATCGCAGAATTAAGCTTATTAGTTGAACTCGTAGAAATTAAAGTTCGGTCAGATACTTTTCTATGCTCGCAAATGCGTTTGTACAATTGGCGATTTGTAGCACCAATATAATCCAACTCACAGTTGGAACAAACATATTTGTATATCACATTTGAGAGCATAAATTTTGGAATTGAGTCTTTATATTTAAAGAACGTCGATAAATTCCGATGGTTCTTAAATACAATCCGAATACATAAGTTAGTTTCAGCTAAAAAATTCTTAAATAACTTATTAAGTTGCGATTTTAAGTATGCTGAATGAGACCCGAGAAAAGGTAACCTTAGCACTAAGAATTTTTTATTTAAAGTTACCTGTTCTCCTGAACCGCCGTATTGGCTTCCAGTTTCCGAGGTATCCGTGTTTTGCGAGGCATTATTGCGAATTTCTGCAGTTATTATACTATCCGTATTTGTATCAAGCTGGGTTGAGTGAGCAGAATGAAAACCTGAATCAACAGAATATTGCGTATTGTGTTCAATAAAACTTTGTGTTGAATTGATATTATAAAACCTCAAGATTGACTGTGGAATATATAAGGTCTTAAAAAATCTACCCAAAAATGATAAAAAAGTAGATTCAACTAGTTTTCTAGGAAACGAATTCGTAATAAATAATCGTTTTAGAAAACTCAATTCAGATTCTATTAACTTATGATCCGACACCAAAGAAAAACATCTATATAATAAACAATCAATTAGATTTTTCTTATATTGATGTGGTATAAACGTGTCAAAGTTCATAATCTGATTAGAATAAGTCTTTTTCCTAAAAATTCCGGTATAAACAAGTCCCGTTTCTGGGTTTCTATTAACTAGAACATCCAAGAATGGGATAGAACATTTAGACTCGAATTCTATTGTAAACTTAATTTTTGGATGGGTAGAATTTAAAACCTGGAGAAAAGCATTTGCTTCTTCAATATTATTGAAGACAGCAAATGTGTCATCGACATAACGCCGATAAAATTTTGGTTGACATTTTGTAGATAATTTAGACAAAATTTTTGATTCGAAATGGACCATGAACACATTAGCAAGTACTGGACCCAGGGGTGAGCCCATTGCAACCCCATCAATTTGTCTATATATTTGATTATTAAATATAAACTTAAAATTAGTTGTACATAAACGTACCGCTTTAATCAAAAGATTATTTGGAACGGATGATTCTAACCGTTTAGATTTTAACGCTTGAGCTATTATGCCAATAGTTTCATCTAGAGGTATATTCGTAAACAACGATGAAACATCATAGGAAACCATTACACAATCTTTTAAATTTAGTTTTGTTACCTCCTTAACGAACTCGAAGGATGAATTAACAGTGTACTCACCAACGCTGATTGGTTTCAAGATTTGATCTACCCAACGAGCCAAATTATGACAAGCAGATCCAATAGCCGACATAATAGGACGAATTGGTACCCCACTCTTATGGGTCTTAGGTAGACCATATAAGAGGGGGGGGCCGAGATCCAGCCGGATTTAACCGTTTAGCCATAGTCGAATCGATAGCACCAGATTTGGATAATTCTATAATAAGAAATCTAATCTGGTCTTCAAAGTTAACTGTAATTTTATATATATTATTTAAATTTGGTTCTAGGAGTTCAAAAACTGAATTATCCGCTAGAACCAATTTGACTTTTTCAATATAATCTTTTTTATTTAGGATGACAAATCCATTGCCTTTATCTGGTTTACAGATGACAATGGATTTGTCTTTAGCTAAATCTTGAATAGAATTTACAAAACTTTTTGGTATATTTGGAACATTTCTATATCTTTTATGAAGATTAGCAGCCGTGGTGATACACTGTTTAAAATTATCCCTAAATGCAAAGGGTAAGGAGGGAACGTTACATGCCTTCTTAATCGAATTCGCAAGCAGCTCGCATTCAGTAATAACGTGTTCAAAACAAATTTTATTGGAAAAAATAACAAATTTTGGACCAAGTGACAATGCCTTTAACTCGGTTCCAGTCAGCACACGATTAGACAAATTAACAACAACTTTAGAAGTGTCAAGAGGAACATACCTGCGATCCTTTAAAGTTGATAACGTGATAAGCTTTTTACTATGTATATCTTTAACTTTAGTTCTTCTGAGTTCTAAAAGCCATTTAGTATAAGTAACTATAATAAATTTATCTAGATAAGGTAGACGTTCCTGCATTGTTGAATTTCGTTGCAGGACGGCTTTTTGTAGTGTTGAAATTTTGCGTTGTTTATTTCTAATTTCGCTTCTAAGAATATTAGTGCGGAATTGTGCAAAATTACTTAAGTTACGTCGTACGACCGGGTTTTTAACATTAAAAAACTTTGGAGATAATGATAAATCAATACAGTTGGACAAGAACACAATATCCTCTTGCGCCTTCATCATTTTAATCGAGTCAGCAATATACAGACGAACCAATTTTAAAATTTCAGAACCATGTTTTGTTCGAATACCAGAAAAAAAAACCCTGGCCGAACACTGCATGGGTTAACTTTTTGATTGTATCCAAAGCTACTATGGCTAATTTATTAGTACCCGAGCAACCTAGGTTAGAAATTTCAAATTCCGATTCCATTAGGTCACAACCATGTGCTAGTATTAACAAAACTAGTATAGATTGGACCTTTGGATCAAAATACACAACAGGACCTTCTCAGTTAAATATCAA